>JANHAO010008932.1:0-18817 GCA_026873985.1 Saraca asoca | reverse complement strand
ATCCATAGACAGTGAAAACAACAAAATAACCTTCAAAGTGATAGAAGGAGATCTGCTGAAAGACTACAAGAGCTTCAAGTTCATAATACAAGTGACTCCACAGCAAAACGGCAGCGTCGTGCATTGGACCATGGAATATGAGAAGCTGAAAGATCATATTCCTGACCCTCACACTATGATGGAGCTGGCGATTGATGTGAGCAAGGACATTGATGCACATCTTACTGCAGACCAGAAGTAGGCAATTATTACATAATGAAGCCTATGAATGCCTACTACTATGTATATTTTGGTGTTAAATAAAGAGCGAAAGCTCATGTCTGTATTATAAACCATGTCTGCATTATTGTAATGGCATGTGCTGAGCTTTTTCTGCTCCACTGATACTCGGGTTGGCATGAAAGCTCATATTTATGCTTGTTGCTGTACTTGTGCTGTAATTTTCTGTTATGGATTGAAAGTAATGTATGGATTTTCCTTTCATGTTTCCTTGTGTATATGTCTTCCACTTTCTGAAAGATATTGATTATATATCATATTATAAATTATGCTTCACAACCGCAATTTGTATTAATAATTATAAAATATTAATATAACATAAAATATTTTATTTATTTAATGTTATATATGAAAATATAACGAAAAATAATTAGAAAAGAATTTAACAGTGTAGTGCTTGTAGAACAAGATCATAGTGCATTTTCTTAGCATATAACCACATATTTCTCTATAAAAAATTATAAGACAAAAAAAAAATGAAACAAATGAAATTTTATTGCGTTGATGATGTGAGTACAATCTCTACTTTGAATTCTTGAAAAAAAAATAAATGTCCTCTAATTCTTCTCTTCATTGGATTTCAACGGAGGAATTTAAGAAAGCTTGATTTTGAATTAAATGATAGACACTTGACTGCTATATATGAAGTACTTTGAGGAAGTTTATCCTCAGTCATGGAAGTCTTGTTAAGTTTGAAGGTGTTTGACTGTCTTTGTGACTTTAGTGCTATTAATAATGAAGATGTAACTTCTGAAGGCGTTTGATCAAGTTGGAGACCATACGCTTAGCAAGACATAATTATTTTCTACCTGAGTGTGAACAAGGGTTGATCTATATGCCACCCAGACTTCCTTTTGAAGACATCCGTTGGTTGGAACATCATACAACACACAAGTATTTTACACCTGGTGTAAGATAATAGAACAATTGCACCTAGAGGAGGTGAATTGATGTCGCAAAAATTAATTTTGATTGATAAAACTTTTTTAGAATATGTAAAACTGGAGATTTTTGTTTAAGAGCAAGAGTTAAACAATGATTAGAGAGCAACTATAAATGTAAACAAGGTAGTTAAGAGAATATATAAAAGGAAAAAAAAAAAGAGTTGAGGGAGAGATAGTGCAAACTGAATATAGAGACTCGATAGTCTAAAAGCAACGCTTTTTGAGTCTACTCCTCTTTTCCAAGCTTAAAATGATTTACTTGAGTGTTATCCACTAACTAATGTGTAATACAACTTGCACAACCCTTTTACAACCTTTTCCCACACTTGATCTTCTCACAAGACTCAAGCAATGCCTCACACTAAGGCCACCTCATAATCCAAGGATTTCAAACTATAAGCCTCACACCAAGGCTGCCTCACAATCGGAGGATTTCACAATCAACTAGCTCTTACAATCTTACCAAGAATTTTACCATTTTCCCACTCTCAAGTTAGTGAATTAAAAGCAAATAAATGAAGTTTGTGAGAATGTTTTAAAGAGACTACAATATTTTTTCATTCTAAAAATTGTGGATATTCAATGAATGACTTAAAAAAAAATTTCTTCAAAGCTCTCGAGAGAAGGGGATAGATTTGGAATATATAGCTCTTTTGTGCTTGTAGTGGATGTTTAGAAGTGTTGAAATGACCTCTATTTATAGTGCTTGGAAGGGGCAGCCATTAGAGAGTTGATAAGGATCCACCTTAGCTCTAACATAGCTTTTACTTCCTTGCCAGTGAGATGTCACTTTCGCTCCTCAGAGAGCAACTTGAATTTAATTTGCACTTTGATTAAGCTTTCAAACTTCTATTTGTAAAACTTTCTATATCCAACTTGCTCTTTAAATTTAGCATGTGTTTGTTGATGGTAAAGCATATATGGAGCTTGAACAGTGCTGCCACTATTAGTGTACAAAGCAACTTGACTAAGTTTGCTATGTCCCAAAACCTAACATAAAAAATATTAGTTTATTTTGGATAAGCATCAAAGTATTATAAAAAATCCAGAGGCACAGAGTTGCCATATTTATGAAAGAAACTTAACCAATTTAGCTTAAGGTAACTTAATTTATCATCTAGTTTATTGACAAGGGATCTTGGATGCGAGGCTTATAATCTTTATCTTTGCATACAATTAAACATAGAAAAATCATCATAAAAGCAACCAAAGGTTTTTACAATCTTTCCCTTTCAGATGATGACAATTATGCAAAGATAAGATTAGTTTAAGATAAAATAAAGAACAAGATTAAAAGAATAAAATATTAAGACCCCTGTAGCTTTACAATGTGTCTTGATCTTTTTTATTATTGTAGTATTCCTTGCTCTTGTGAAGTTATCTTGCTTCTTGAAGAAACAACCCATTGCATATTTTGAGTATCTTTTGTGGTTGCATTCAGGTTGGATAGTACGCTGGCTTCAACACTAGTAGGAATGGTGGATTTAGATATTGCTTGGAAGACATAAAGGCTATCTACCTGAGAAATTTGGTCAGAGATGTTCATATGAAAGAGTGTTTCAGTAGCTTGTTTCTTTTCAGAAGGAGAGTAATATGGGTAAAGTCTAGCCTCATATAATAGATAGGCAAAAGCCCTGCGAAAACTGAGAACTAGTTGAAAAAACTCAGCTCGTTAAGATTGCACCACCTTGCTAATTGCGACGTCGGGGATGCAAATGAAGTCAAAAATTAGAGAGGCAGTTCGTCGAGAAGTGAGTTGCCCTGCTCAAGCTCACCTTGCCAAGAGTGAGGTCGGCCTTGCTGAATGAAGGCTAGCAATGACCTTGAGCCAAGCATCTCAGCTCGCAAAGACATGCACATTACCCAGCCAAGGGCTCAATGAAGATGGAGAAGACTCAGTGACATAGAAAACCAGAGAAGCTTACGTCAACTCTTAGCCCAAGCAACCAAGAGGGTCTCACCCACAACAAGCCACCTGCAAGAGCCGATTTGCAGAAGATTAAATTATCTTGTACATTTAATATTTGATGTAACTTATTTATTGCATGTAGAATTATATTTGTAACCTCCTAGCCTCTATAAATAGGAGGAGAAGGATCCTTGTAGAACAAGCTAAAACATAGATATGGAAACCTTGTAAAAACTCTAAATCAATAGAAAGCTATCATGGACGTAGGAACCAGTACTATTTAATTTTAGCCGAACCACATTAAAAATACTGTCTGCCATTGTCATTCTTCCTCTTTACCTTTTTCTCTTTCTATTCCATCAACCAGAAAGCAGTTTGGGATTCAAGAACTTACCTCAGTTGACTAGAATTTGGCATAACCAGATTCCACCATAAACATTTTAGCGCTAGAAGGAGGGCCTATATGCTTTCAAATTCCTTGATTCTGCATAGCTACAATGGTAAGAGGAAGAATCACTAGGAGTTCAAACACTCCAGTTATTTAGCCGACAGACACTCTCACTACCAAACTCACCGCTGGCTTACTACTGCCCTTGAAATCGAAGAGGCATAAACATCTTGCCAACCTCAGCCAGTGTTTGATAACATGGTAAGAGAGTTCACTAAAACTATCAAAGCACTAGTGCAAGCACAAACCCAAGGTGTACAAAGGCAAGAGGAGACTGTAATGCAGCTCTGGTAGCTACGTGAAGAAGTCTAGAAAAAGACTTGTGAGGATCACGATAGCCAGCGATCTGGAGCCTTACAATGAGCTAAGAGCTCGAATAAGACCAGCCAAAGGGGGAAAAAGGATCTACAATCCTTCAACTTGCAATCTAAAATGCAAGACCCAGTAATGAGGGAAGTGCCAGAAAGGCTAAAGTGGCTAGAGGAATGCCCTCAAGCTCAAAACGAGAAAACTCGCAATGAGGAGAGCTTGCCATTCTCTATAGAAATTGAGATGTAACCCTTCCCATAGAAACTTAAAGTGCTTGTGATCCCGTTGTATGATGGGAATAGCAATCCCTATAACCATCTGGATAAGTTTAATGTTCAGATGGACCTTCAAACAACTGACCCTCTGGTCAAATGTTGTGTCTTCCTAGCCACATTAGGAGGCATACCTCAGGTATGGTTCAAAAGTTTCCTAGCCCGTAATGTCAACAGTTGAGAAAAGTGTTAGAGGAAATTCATTAATCAATACTAGGCATTGAAGAGGCAGCTCGCACCTCCCTACCACATCGCCATGATCTTTTAATGAAAGAATGAATCACTGAAAGATTACATAGCTAGATTTAGGCAAGGGGACAATTTTGTAGAAAATCCTTTAGAGGAGAATATCCTGACAGTGATCTTTGTGAGACTTCGCAAAGACAGAAAGCTGTATAGAAGCTTGTACAAATCCCCGGTGCGAGATCTCACTAAATTCTACAAGTAAGCTACTAAGCAAATCAGATGGGAAACCTTCGGCATGGAAGATCCCAAGCATAAGAGTGAAGTAGTCAGCTTCCCCCAGAGTAAAAGGAAGAGCGATGAGGATCAAGGTTGTGGCCCCATCAGCCGGCCCATGAAAAAGGGTAGGGCCAAGTGACCTTAGCCTCAAGGTCGTTATGAAAGCTATAGTGTTCTATCCAATACACAGGACAGAATATTCGCAGTAGAATGAGACAGGGAAGATTTTGGAAAACCCAAGCCTTTTTGGACTCCTGGAAAATTTAGGAGCAATAAAGATATATTTTGTGCCTACCACAATGAGATTAGGCATAACACCTTAGAATGTTAGGCTCTAAAAGGTGCCATAGAAAATCTCATCAGGAGAGGTCAGTTACAGGATTATGTGGTGAGGCCATTAGATTGGCAAGCTTAACATTCTCTGCGAATCACTGATCAAGAGCTGGAGCCCTCCGTCAGAATCATATTTTGATCCTGTAATATTATATTGAAGTTAATAAAAGTATCAAAATTTTGTCTGAATACCCCCAGTAGAACACTGTGCAAAAAGAAAGCTATTCCATGCAAAATCCAGCAAAAGTTAAGCTGTAGAGGCACTATTAACCACTTAAAATCTAGCAAAAGCTGAGGTGTAGAGGCATTATTAAACACTCAAAGTTCAGCAAAAGTTGAGGTGTAGAGGCATTATTAAACACTCAAAATCCAGCAAAAGTTTAGGTGTGGAGCCACTATTAAACACTTAGAATATAGTAAAGAGCCATGAGCTTGTTGAGGTGCAGAGGCATTATTAAACACTCAAAATCTAGCAAAAGTTGAGGTACGGAGGCACTATTAAACATTCAAAATCTAGCTAAGAGCTGAGGTGTAGAGACACTATTAAACACTCAAAATCTAGCAAAGAGCCATGGGCACGCTGAGGTGTGGAGGCCCTATTAAACATTCAAAATCCAGCTAAGAGCTGAGGTGCAGAGGCACTATTAAACACTCAAATCCAATAAAGAGCTATGAGCCTGATTAAGACACAAGGACGTCAAAATAAACTCTATTATTAGCCCATTGAGCAACAAAATTGCTATGGTGCAAGCAATAAAACATAGCTCTTATACGACCAAATGATTGCAACTCACATGCAATCCCTCTTTCCAGGTGCAACTCGCATGCAACCTATCCAAATATTATTGGCTATAAGGGCATTTAGATGCCAAGATTTATTGATTGAATATGGCTGATTAGTCATCTGAATGTCTTATTCAACTGTGCTTTAACATGCATTACCATACAAAGCAACATTCAAGAGATACAGAGAGAGTTGATTCATTAAAGGCCTCATTCAACGAGGTAAAATTACATCAGAAGATAAGAAACACAAAAATAAAAGTATAAAGCCTATAGCTATCGCTTCCATAAAAAAAGAGAGAGTCGACCCCCTGAGACGAACTCCAATTGATCGAGGGATCGATAAGCGTGACTGCTCCTCAATCTTCTTCTTCTTTTGTCCCTCCTTAGCTAGTGGTTCCTTTCTTGATTTGCGCCTGAAGCAACTCAGAAAGTGCCCAGGAGTCTGGTTGGCAAGGTTGAATCTCACGACAGAACCATGAGGAGATAATTCGAGATCCATATAAGACTCCCTAGTAGCCAACCAGAAGAGTTATGTAGGGAATTCATGTGTAATAGGCCATTCACACCTCCTAATCTCCTACAGCAGGCCATGCATGCCTCAAAACACTTCACCGAAAATTGAATTATCAAAAACATGGGAGGCATAACCAAAGCTTCCAGCCAACCATTCCATGAAGAAGCCAAAAGAGCTTCTTAGGTTTTATAAACTAGTCTAGGTTTAGTAAAGGACCCAAAGGATAAATGGCTATTTTAGATCGAACGATCCAGAGAAAATGAGTCTGCCATGCCAACGGTCATAGATTACGCACAGTAGGAGATATGGCCTAAAGCAAATAAAGTGAAAGAATTAAAATATGAAATGACAGCACAGCCAAGTAAAGACTTTAACTACTTAGCAAAATTACAACTCCTAGTCCATAAAGTGAACTGAGAGTTGGGGGGCTTATGTTATGGGTAAAGTCTAGTCTTGTATAATAGATAGGCAAAAACCCAACGGAAACTGAGAACCAGTTGAAAAAGCTCAGCTTGCTAAGATTGCACCACCTCGCTAATCGTGAGGTCAGGGATGCAAATGAAGCCAGAAGTTAGAGAGGTAGCTCATTGAGAAATGAGTTGCCCCACTAAAGCTCACCTTGCCAAGAGCGAGGTTGGCCTTGCTGAATGAAGGCTAGTAGCAACCCCGAGCCAAGCATCTCAGCTCGTAAGGATAGACACATTTCCCAACTAAGGGCTTAGCAAAGATGGAGAAAACTCAGTGAGATAGAGCACCAGACAAGCTTACGTTAACTGTTAGCCTAAGCAAATAAGAGGGGCCCACCTATAGAAAGCCTCCTACAAGAGTCGATTTGCAGAAGATTAAATTATCTTGTCTATTTAATGTTTGATGTAATACAACATGTAAAATTACATTTGTAACCTCCTAGCCTCTATAAATAGGAGGAGGAGGATCCTTGTAGAACAAGCTGAAACATAGATATGGAAACTCTGTAAAAACTTCTCCAAATCAATAGAAAGCTACCGTGGATGTAGGAACTAGCATTGCCTGGTTTTAGCTAAACCACGTTAAAAATACTATCTGCCATTGTCATTCTTCCTCTTTACCTTCTTCTCATTCCGTTCCATCAACCAGAAAGTAGTTTGAGATTCAAGAACTTACCTCAATTGACTAGGATTTGGCAGAACTAGATTCCACCTTCAATAAAGAGAAAGCAACAATCAAACCAACTAGTTTTCTCAATTCCTCTTCATTAACTTTATGCCTATTGTTAGAGACATTAGCCAAAGAAGAACTTGCACTTTGTTGTATTTCTGTTGAAGATCTAGTATTAGTTGCAAGTAAACTATTATAAGAAGCAACTTTATCATTATAGGAAGAATCAAGATTTACCTTAAAAATGTTACCCAAGATAGTTAAGAGGTTCAAAATCTACATCCAAAAGAGGATGCTCCTCATCACTTTATGCACCATTTTGAACTTGCTCATTGAGGGTGCTTCATTATGGCCATCTTCATCATCACTCACATCAACGATAACACCATCCTCAATTGGCTTTATCTCTATGATAGATTTGACAACTTTAAATCTAGCTTGTTGGATCTTCTAATAGGAGTTTATTTTTAAATCACCTTGCTTGCTTGCTGGGTAGTTGGAACTTGTCTCATTCATCTTAGGGACTTAGAAAGTTTTTTCAATTCTTTCTTAGCAAGATCTTTTGGAGAAGGTAGCATATTTTCTTTTTCTTTTTTTAGTTTCTTGGCCTAAGGAGAATTTTCACTATCGCCTTTCACCACCCTCTTCCTTTAAAGGTATTGGAAGGACTAGAGGAGATAACATCTCCTTTGCTCCTTGATAGTTCAAGACTTGCTCTTGTAGACATAGATTGGCTCAAAGTTGCTTCTAAGTTAGTAGAAAACTTGCATTTTGTTGGAGAAGACTTGTTACCTTCTGATTCATCATTTTGTTTGACTTTCTTCTTTCTAACTCCTTTCTTATTGGAGCTTCTCTTAATAATTTTACTTGTCAAGAGTTAATCTATTTCACAAAAAGCAACAATATCCAACCTGTTAGTATTTATAATATTCCTTTCAGTAACTTTCATACTAGCTTCTTTAGACAAGTCAACATTTGAATGTTCTAAAATAAGAGTTAGAACCATTCCATAAGACAACTATTTATCTTGTTGAGCTCTATTGTGAATCATTCTTTGAACAATCAAATGACCTAAATTTATTTTATATTATGTCTCAATAGCCTAAACAAAAAATGCTTCATATTTACTAACATTATTCATGACACCTCTCTTTGGATAAAGAATTTGACATATAATATAAAAAAGTACCTTTCGGTTATGGTTGAGTATCCCATCTTTAGCATTTTTATCACATACTTCACAAGTGATATAGTTAATCCACTCCTCAACATTGTAGCTTCCTTCACTAATTTTTCCTTTCTCCAAATTTAACAAAACAACTTTATTTGGAACACCCAAGAGCTTGTGGAGCCTATCTGTTGTAAGCAGATATTCCTTCCTTTTGACATGAACACAAATGTGATCATCACCCAATTCAAAAGCAATATTGGCATAAAACTATTTAGTATACCCATCATAAACTTCTTCATTCAAGCTCACAAAGGGATCCCAATTCAAATTTCTCAACCACTAAATGCTTTTCACTCTTTCTTTCTCCAAAGAGCCAAGATTAGCCTTTTTATAGGCCACACATTTTCATTTTGCAAAGTCTGAGTAATATCGATTTTGGAGGAAGTTGAAGAAAATGGTGGTAAATATTTTAGATTGGGAAGTCATTTTGGCTTAAGAGAAGAACATAGGAGGGTTTGGTATTTATAGCCAAAATGAGGTTGAGTTAGAGAGAAGCAAAGAGAACAAAAATGAGGAAATTTCTTTGGGAAATCATTTGGACAATTTGAAATTAAGCTTAAAAGATGAAAAGAAATGAAGCAAAATCCAGTTTGGTTATAGATAAAGGTGGGTAGTGGTCTTGTAGGCAATGGTCAATGAAGAAGACAACTAGGTTTTCATTCTTTTGTTTTGAAACTTTTAAAGATTTTCAAAAAAACATAAAGGAATGAAACAAAGAAAATAAATTATTTTTATTAAAAAAAAACTTATTAGAAAAAGGGAAGGTCTTCATGAAAAGAGAGAAGAGTGGGACAACCAGGACTTTTTGGGAGAGTTTTATTAAAATGATGTAAGGATGTAATGAAAAGTTGAAAGGAAAACTCATTTAAGAGGTTTTTAACTTAAAAAAGAAAACATTTTATGGGGAAGATAAGTGAGGAAAAATAAAACAATTATTTTACAAGTAAATAATTTTTTTTGAAAGACTAAACAAACTAAAAAGAGAACTTTTGTGAAAAAAGAAGATAGGAATGATGCAAATATTAGGAAAAATGTTATAAAAATAATTTTAATGTGTGGTCAAAACTAATGGGAGAAAAATTTTCAAACTTTGCATTTAATGTGCTTGAACCCATAAGCTAGCTGTTCTTATATTTTTCTTGTTCTTGACCCTTGAATAGTCCATTTTCCACCTAGCATCATTTTCTTTGGCAATTTTTTTTATTTAAAAGAAATAGAACATAAAAATGTGTAATTATATATATATATATATATTATAAAATGACCATTCATAATTTTTTTGGATAAATATAAAAGAAAATGCAATTTTCTTAAAGTCATGATACGCAAAATAAGTAAAAAAATAGGCTTATGCATGAGTTATAAAATGCAATAATTTACATGCATGATTTATGGAATGCAATGAATCAGAATGCATACATATATAAATGCCCAAATATCATTACCTAACATATAAGACCAAATTAATCAAGATTAATCATTCCAAACTCTTTTCCACTATAACAAAATCTATCTTCATGAAGGGGTTTTGTAAAAATATTAGTTAAGTAATTTTTAGTATTTATAAAGTTGAGTTTAATATGCCTTCTATGAAAATAATCTCATATAAAATGATGCTTAATCTGGATATGTTTGATTCTTGAATGTTGAAAAGGATTTTGGAAAGATTGATAGAATTAGTATTATCACAAAGTATTGGGATGAGATTAAAATTCAAACCATAGTCTCCAAGTTGTTGTTTCATCTACAAAACTTGCGAACAACAACTTCTAACTATCATATATTTAGCTCTGGCTAGGGAAAGAGCAATTGAAGCATGCTTTTTGCTATGCCATGAAACATGGCATTGGCCTAGGAAGTAACAAGTACCACTAATACTTTTTCTATCAAGCTTACATTGTACAAAGTTAGCATATAAGTATCCAACAAGATCAAAGCATTCATTTTTGGATACTACAAATCAAGTTCTTTTGTATCAAGCAAGTATCTAAAAATTCTTTTCACAGCACATAATTAAGATTCATTGTGATTAGATTGACACCTTACACATAAGCATACACTAAACATAATATCTAGTTTACAAGTAGTAAGATAAAGGGGTAAGCTAATCATACCATTATATCACTTTTCATCTATCGGGTTACCATTTTCTTCTTGGTCTAGTTTAATGGATGGGCTCATTAGAGTACCAAGGATATTTGCATTTTTTATCTTGAACCTTTTTAAGAGATCTTTAGTGTATTTGGCTTGGTTTATGAAGATGCCTTCTTTGGTTTGTTTCACTTGAAGTTCAAGGAAGAAATAAGCTCTTCCATCATGCTCATTTCAAACTCTCCTTTCATAAGATTTGCAAATTCCCCACACAATAGATTGTTAGCAGATTCAAAACTAAGATCATCAACATATATTTTCATATCAAGATATCATGGTCAATGTTTTTGACAAAAAGAGTTATGTCCACTTTTCCTCATGTAAAACCATTTTTAATTTGAAATTTGTTAAGTCTCTCATACCAAGCTCTAGGAGCTTGTTTGAGGCCATACAAAACTTTTGTAAGTTTGAAAATATGATTTGCTTTTTTAGGATTTTCAAATCTAAGTGGTTGTTTCACATAAACTTCCTCATTTAAGAAACCATTCAAGAAAGTACTTTTTAAAATCCATTTGATGTAGTTTGAAATTCTTGAATGATGCAAAAGCAAGTAGCATGCGAATAGATTCAAGTCTAGTAATAGATGCATAAGTTTCATTATAATCAATACTTTCTTGTTGATTGTACCCTTCTGCTACTAACCTTACTTTATTTCTTACCATTTTTTCAGATTCATCAAGCTTATTATGAAAGGCCTATTTAGTTCCAATAATTGGATGATTGTCTTTGATTGGCACAAGCTTTTCATACTTTTTTCTTTTCAAATTGATTAAGATCTTCTTATATAGCTTGAATCCAACTTTCATCATGTGATGCTTCATTTACATTCTTTGGCTCAATTTAAGAGAGAAGAGCTAAATTGTTGGTGTTGTTCCTTAGAGAGGATCTTGTTTGAATTCGTTGAGAATGACCACTAATGATATATTCCATTAGATAGTGTTGACGGTGAAATCTAGTTTTACCAAATCTCAGTTAACCTGTATAGTTCTTTTATCCCTAAACTACTTTTTGGTAAATGAAATAGGAGACGAAGAAGAAGATGAAGATGGTGGAGAGGAAGAACAGTAATGACATGCAATGTTTTTAACATGGTTCGGCTAAAATCAGGCGGTACTAGTTCCTACATCCACAGTAACTTTTATTAATATGAAGTGAATTCTACAGAGTTTTAATACACATGCCTCAGCCTGCTCTACAAGGATCCATCCCCTTCTATTTATAGAAGGCATGAGATTACAATTATAATTTTACATGCAGTAAATACATTACATCAAGCATTAAATATACAAGACAATATACATCCTACAATTTGGCTCTTACATATTACTTTCTATGGGTGGGCCCCTCTTATCTACTTGGGCTAAGAGTTGAGGTAAGCTTATTTGGTGCTCTATCTTGCTGAGCTTTTGGCCAGGCAATGTATCCATCTTTATGAGCTAAAGTGCTTGGCTCAGGGTCTCTGCCAGCCTTCATTTAGCGAGACCAACCTCACTCTTGGCAAGGTGAGCTTTAGCAGGGCAACTCACTTCTTGACAAGCTGCCTCTATCTTCTAGCTTCATTTGCATCCCCGACCTCGCGATTAGCAAGGTGGCGCAATCTTTGTGAGCTGAGCTTCTTTAACAAGTTTTTAGTTTCTGTTGGGCTTTTGCTTATCTCTTATGTCAGACTGGATTTTCCCTACAACATAAGACCTTAACTCTCAGTTCGCTTTGTAGATTGGGAGTTGTAATTTTCCTAAGGCCTTGTTTGCAATTTCAGTCAAAGTCTTTGCATTCAAACTGCCATATTGTCTTTTCTATCTTTCAAACTTTCATTTTATCTGCTTTAAGTCATACCTCTTATTGTGCATAATTTATAGCCGTTGGTGTAGTGGCCTCGTTTTCTCTACACCATCCAATCTATAATAGCCAATTATCCTTTGGGTCCTCCACTAAACCTGGACTAGTTTATAAAGCCTGAGAAGCTCTTTTTGCTTCTTCGTGGAATGGCCTGATGGAAGTTTTGGTGAAGCCTCCCTTGTTTCTGGTAGTTTGGCTTCCGGTAAAGCCCTTAGAGGCATGTATGGTCTGTTGCAGAAGGTTTGGAGGTGTGAATGGCCTATTGCATGTGACTTCCCTGCATAAGTCTTCTTGTTGGCTCCTGGGAATTCTTATACAAATCTTGAATTATCTCCTCATGGTTATGCACTTTTTGAGTTGCTTTGGGCATGAGTCAGGAAAGGAGCCACTGGCTGAATAGAGATATAAGAAGAAGAAGATTAAGGAGCAGTCATGCTCATTGATTCTCTAGGCGATCGGAGTTTGTCTCTTAGGGGCCATCTCTCTTCTTCTTTGTGGAAGCGATAGTTGTAGGCTTTATGCTTTTATTTCTATATTTCCCATCCCCTGATGTAATTTTACCTCATTAAATAAGGGCTTGTAATGAATGGGCTTTCTTTGTAACTTTTGGGTACTATATTGAATGCTCTGTGTATTACTGATTGTAATATGCATTCTTGCAAATTAATGAAATACTTATCTGACCAATCAGTCGTATCCTTAGTAGCGAATTTTGGCATCCATTTGCCTTGATTGATGATAAGTAATGTTTAGGTAGGATGCACGCAAGCTACGCCTGGAGAAGGGGGTCGCATGCGAGCTACGACCATTTAGTTGCATGAGATCTGCAATAGATTCATTTTAACACTTTTGTGCCTAAATGAGCTTAGGGCTCTTTATTAAATTCTGAGTGTTTAATAATGCCTCTGTACCTCAACGAGTTTTTGGCTCATTGTTGGATTTTGAGTGTTGAATAGTGCCTCTGCACTTCAATGAGCTCATAGCTCTTTGCTAGATTTTGAGTGTTTAATAGTGCCTCCACACTTCAACGAGCTCTTGGCTGTGCTGGATTTTGAGCATTTAATAGTGCCTCTACACCTCAATGAGCTCTTGGCTCATTGCTGGAGTTTGAGTGTTTAATAGTGCCTTCGCACCTCAGTGAGCTCTTGGCTAAGCTGGACTTTGAGTGTTTAATAATGCCTCTGCACCTTAGCGAGCTCTTGGCTGCATTGGATTTTGAGTGTTTAATAGTGCTTCTGCACCTCAGCAAGCTATTGGCTACGTTGGATTTTGATATCAATATAGAATAGCTTTTCCTTTTGGGCAGTGTTTTGTTGGAGATAATTAGACAAATTTGGAACACTTTCATTAACTTTAGTATGATATTACAGGATCAAAATATGGTTCTAATGGATGGCACTTGCTCTGGATCAGGGGTTCACTGAATCTATTGAGCTTGCCACTCAGATGGCCTCACCACATAATCCTGTAATCGACCTCTCCTGATGAGATTTTCTATGGCATCTTTCAACGCCCAACATTTTGAAGTATTGTGCCCAATCTCATTGTGGTAGGCACAAAATTTATCTTTATTACTCTTGAATTGCCAAAAGTTAAGTGGGGCTTGGGCTTCCTAAAGTTTTCCCTGTCTCGTTTTGCCATAAAGATCCTATCTTGCGTATCGAATAGAACGCTATAACTTTCATAGTGACTGTGAAGCTGGGGTCACTCGGTCCTTCTCTTCTTTGTGGGTCGGTTACAGGGGCAGTGATTTTAGTTCTCTTCACTCCTCTTTTTGCTTTGAGGAGCACTGGCCATTTCACCCTGATGCTTGAGCTCCTCCGTGCTGAAGGTTTCCTCCCATCTAATTTGTTTGGTAGCTTGCTCATAAAATTTAGCAAGATCTTGAGCTAGGGACTTGTAAAGACTTTTGTATAACTTTCCATCCTTGTAGAGCCCAGCTGAGATTGCCATTAAAATGCTTTCATTCGAGGGATTTTCTTTGGAGTTGGCTTGATGCCTGAACTTGGCTATATAATCCTTGAGCGATTTATTCTTTCACTAAAATATCATTGCAAGATGGCAGAGAGGCGTGAGCTACCTCTTTAATGCCTAGTATTGGTTAACAAATTTCTTTTGACATTCTTCCTAGCTATTAACACTGTGAACTGGGAGGCTTCTGAACAATGCTCGAGGTATGCCTCCTAATATGGCTAGGAAGATGTGACATTTGATCAAAGGGTTGATTGTTTAAAGATCCATCTGGACATTGAACACATCCAGATGGTCGCATGGATCACTATTTCCATCAGACAACAGGATCGAGGGAACTTTAAGTTTCTGTGGAAGGGGCTACATTTCGATTTCCATAGAGAATGACGAGCTTTCCTCATAACAAGGTTGATTATTTTGAGACTAGGGGCGTTCCTCTAGCTATTTTAGCCTTTGGAGAACTTCTTTCATTATTGGGTCCCACGCTTCGGATTATAGGCTAGAGCTCTTAGCTTGTTGTGAGCCCTTAGATTGCTGACCACCATGATTCTCACAAGTCTTCTTCTGAGCTTCTTCACGCAGTTGCTGGAATTGCGCCACAATCTTCTCTTGCCTCTGTGCACCCTGGGTTTGTGCTCGTGCTAGTGTTCTAATAGTTTTAGCCAACTCTCTTACCATATTCTCAATTGTTGGCTGGGATTGGCGAGATTTTTGTGCCACTTCAATTCTAAGGGTACTAATAGGTTGACAGTGAACTTTGGCAGTAGGAGTGTTTGCCGACTGAGCGACCGGAGTGTTTGAGCTTCTGGTGATTCTTCCCCTTACCATTGTAACCAAATAGAAAAGCAATTTAGAAAGCAGATGAGGGCCCTTCTTCTAGCTCCAAATTGTTGACCGTCAAATATGGTTATGCCAAATCTCAATCAACCTATACAGTTCTTTTATCCATAAACTACTTTCTGATGAATGAAATGGGAGACGAAGAAGATGATGAAGATCGTGGAGAGGAAGAATAACAATGACATTCAATGTTTTTAATGTGGTTCGGCTAAAACCAAGCGGTATTGGTCCCTACATCCATGTTAGGTTTTATTAATCTGATGTGAATTGTACAGATTCAGTATACATGCCTCAGCCTATTCTACAAGGATCCTTCCCCTTTTATTTATAGAAGGCGAGAGGTTATAATTGTAATTTTACATACAATAAATACATTACATCAAGCATTAAATATACAAGACTGTATACATCCTACAATTCGACTCTTGCAAATTGCTTTTTACGGGTGGGCCCCTCTTGTCTGCTTAGGCTAAGAGTTGACGTAAGCTTGTCTGGTGCTCTATCTAGCTAAATCTTCTCTATCTCACTGAGCTTTTGGCCAAGCAATGTATCCATCTTTGTGAGTTGAAGTGCTTGGCTTGGGGTTGCTACTTGCTTTCATTTAGCGAGATCGACCTCGCTCTTGGCGAGGTGAGCTTTAGCAGGGCAACTCACTTCTTGATAAGCGGCCTCTATCTTCTGGCTTCATTTGCATCCCCAACCTCATGATTAGCAAGGTGGTGCAATCTTAGTGAGCTGAGCTTTTTTAAACTAATTTTCAGTTTCCAGTGGGCTTTTGCTTATCTCTTATGCGAGACTGGATTTTACCCACAATAGATAGTTTGTCATGTGCCTCCTTTCTCTAAAAGAGTTCTAATGTGGAAACTTTGAAGCTTGCTCTCTAGGTTATTCATTCAAGATTTTTGGTTCCTTTGAGCTATATTGCCCTTTGGGATCAACATGTTCATTCAAGCCATTTTGCTTGTCTAGACTTTAATTGCTTAGTTAAACTTGCTCTTTTAGCACCTTTGATGGATTTTTGTTGGCTCATTAGGATAATATCATCATCATCGTTCAATTCTTTACTCAAAGGTAAATCATTAGTCTCATTACAAAATGCATAAATTCCTCTATCAATAGAGCTATTTTGTTATAAAATTTATATGCTTTGCTAGTGTTTAAGTATCCTAAAAAGATACTTTCATAGGCTCTTGAGCCAAACCTAGCAAGTTAATCTTTTCCATTGCTCAAGATATAACATTTATATCCAAATGCATGGAACAAAGCTCATAAGGAGTTTTCTTTAAGATAGGCCTTATCAAGCATCTATGAATGATATAACATGATGTGTTTATTGATCCTGTCCAAAAATATTTAGGAAAATCATTTTTACAAATCATGGTTCTAGCTAGATCAAGTAAGGTTCTATTTTTCCTTTTAACTACCCTATTTTGTTGAGGATTTCTAGGACAAAAAAAATTGTGGCTAAAACCATTTTCTTTGCAAAAACTTTCAAAAAGATGATTTTAATATTGTCTATCATGATCACTTAGGATGTTTGATATGCACATACCTTTTTTTCATTTTGAACCTTTTTGTAAAATTTTTTAAATGCATCAAATGTGTCGTCTTTATGAGCTAAAAAGATAATCCAAGTATGTCTTGAGAAATCATTAGCAATAATAAGATCATATCTTTTGCCACTATAGCTTAAGCATTTGATAGGTTTAAAAAGATCAATATGCAATAAATCCAAGGGTCTTGTAGTGGAACAATATTTTTTGTGTTGAAAGAATGATTTTACTTGTTTCCCTTGTTGCCAACCATTGCATATGTGCTTCTCTCCAAGTTGATTTTCAGAAGACCATGGATTAAATCCTTTTTACAAAGGATTGATACAAGAAACATGTTTACATGCCCAAGTTTTTTATGTCAAAGCCAATTTTGATCATTTGTAGATGCAAAACATTTAATTTCAATTTGAGGAATATTCTCAAATGAAATCATATAAATATTATCAATTCTTTGGCCTACAAAAGATATTTTATTATTGGATATGCTTTGCACATAACAGTGAGAAGATTCAAATATTCAAATACAACTTTAAAGCTCTTGTCACAAAGTTCACTAATGCTTAAGAGGTTATGTTCAAGCCCATTAACAAGCTTAACATTATTGATATGAGATAAAGAGTTTATACTTATTTTATCAATATCGATGATTCTGTATCTAGTGTCATGGCCAAGAACTACATCTTCTCCTTGCATTGATTTGAGAGAAATGAATTTGCTTGAATCTCTTGTCATATGCTTTGAACAATCACTATAAAAAAATTAACAGTTCTTTCTAACACTTGTCTTGAAGCTTACCCCCAAGAAAAAATTTATCTTTTCTTAGATACCTAAATAAGTTTAGATCCTCTCAGGTTAGTGTCTTGTTTCTTGTAGTGTTTGGTTCTTGACAACAAAACTTGTGTAGTTTTCTTTTAGGGCTTTTGATTGGTATGCACAAGATTGTGAAAAATGCTCCTTTCCTTTTTGTTTTCTTATAAAGAGCAAGCAAGTTGGTTGCTTTGACATAGTGATTTTTATAAAGCTTAACATAATTATTTTATGTATATCCAACTTCCTCATTGTCACAAGAATATTTTTGTTTTTCACAAAGAACATCTAATTTGTCTTTGCTATTAACAAAATGTGCCAGATCATTGTTTAAAACTTCCACCTTCATTTTCAAAACTTCATTTTCTAATTTCAAATCATTTTCAGATGAAGTTTCTTCTTCTTTCAAAATATTTTAATTTTCTAAAAGTTCTTTTTCCCATTCTAAAGATTGAACTTCATGTGCTAAGACTTGCTTTTATTCTTTTAAGGCTTTAAGCTTGCTTAATAGATAGGAATTCTGTTCTTGAACTGAAAGATAAATTTTCATGGCTGCTTATGAATTAACCAATAATTCTTTAAATGTAATATTTAATTCTTTATAATGTGTAGGACTTTTAAAGTAACTTCTAGTTACCTTAGGTCCCTACTTTTCTTCATTATGCTCTTCGGCCATGAAGCAAAGTTTGGCTATCTGTTAAATTGCTTTCTCTTCCTCCTCTTCTTCTTCTGCAGGGGGCAAGTACTCATCATCCCACAAGGCCATTGTTGCTTTCTTTTTTTTAGGCCTTTTTTTGAAATCTTTTCTTGAGATTAAGACATTTTGATTTCTTGTAACCAGAATTTTTGCATTTGAAACAAGTTGGATGTTGGTTACTTGCTTCTCCTCTTGCTTGCTCCTTCTGTTAGTCTATGACAGGTGCCCTAGAATCAATTTGATTGGGCTCTATTGCATCTATGACTATACTTTCTATATTGATTTGGATATTATAAAGGTTGTATATTCATTTTATATTGCATATCATGTTCATT
>JANHAO010008931.1:0-18838 GCA_026873985.1 Saraca asoca | reverse complement strand
GCAATTGGGTTGATTTAAATACTATTATTAGACCTTGAAAGAGGCTAGTAATTAATTTAGGCTAAACCATCCTCAATTAATTAAGCAATCATAATAGGAAAAGATTCAATTAATTATTAAAGATCATAACTGTGGTGAAACCTCAATCTGTGGCCTTTTAGTATTGAATTTTAATTATTTGATTGTCGCTACTTTCATTATACCTCTCTATTACTTTTACTGTTCTTATTTAATTTAGGCATCTTACATTGCAAACATCTTGTAATTGATAATAAAGATCCCTATGGGACATAACTTGTATTCGTTGGTCTCTACTACAGCTACACTGTGCACTTGCAGAAAAGAATATACATCACTATACCTCAAAGCATTTGTGTTTATAAGGCAATATCTCATCTTATGTTCAGATTGACCACATCTGAAACTCCCAATTAGATCTTTTCTACAAAATTTATAATGTCGATTACAATTTTTACATAATGGTGTGTTAGCCTTAATATTCCCCTAACTCTAGGGTATACTCCTTCCATAGAATGGAATAAAAGTAGTTAAAGCATATTAACCTCCCATATTTCTTCTTACAGTAGAATATTATGGCCGTGATAACTCAAAAAAATTTCATTTCCACCCATTAGGAGGTGCTTCGCAGGCTTGAGTTGATTTTTTGCTGGGTACCACATTAGTTCCTTCGGTTCAAATTCTTTTCTTGCTCCTGAAGGACATTTCCTTTTCATTATGCTCTTTTGATCTCAATTTTACTCGTAAAGCCTAATTCATAGCTTGTTAGTACATCATATATGGATCAATTTTGATTTGATCAAAATAGTAATCATAAAATCCTTATATAAACCTTTCTACCTTTATAGTTTCATTAGAAATCAAGTGACTTGCATTTTAAGAGAGCCAAGTGAATGGAACCTCATACTCATTTACAAATAAATTTTCTTGTTTTAAATTTTCAAACTTTCTGGCATTTGCATGCTAGACACTAGGAGGAAGGAATCTATTGATAGAACATTGCCTAAATTAATGGTTCGGCATCAACAGCTTGTCCCATAATGAGTCTAACACACTTGCAATCTACCAAATCATCTAGCTGGTACCATACTAGCTCTATTAGTATGAGTTCGAGACAGTATAACATCTTACTATATCTTTTGATTTGGTCAAAAAATTGATACAGGACCATAGAAGAATCTGTTCTCATATATCAGGGCAACTTCAGTTTTAGAGATTTGTGAATAATTCTTAACCTACTTGACTACTTGTTTCTAGTAAGAAGAGTTTGATCTCATGCATTTCATGTACCCCTATCAGGCCCTCTATCTTGATCTTGATTTTGATTTTATGTTGATGTTCGTATCTGGTGATTCACTATCTACTGCACTAGGTTTTTTGCACATTGAAGGACTTCAGGATTATTACCAACTTTATAGTGTGGACCAGTTTGTCTAATGAACAATCCTTCATCACTAGACTTAGATTCTTGGCTTTCCTGCCTTTTAGTTTTTATCATAATCTGCATCACAAAATTAATCAGATTCTTAAGACATACAAAGGTTCCAATTTAACTCTGCTAATGTAAACACAAATTTCATTAGGCCAATAGGAATGATATCAGCAATACGTGCTCTTGGGTGCACATGTGCTACTGGTATTGTTCCTATTAATTCTTGATGAAACCATCTACCATAGGACAACTCTAATAAACTCAATGCAATTCTAGATGCAAGCCTATACTAAAAAATTTAGCTTAGACCATGCTTTGATACCATCTTCATTACGACTCAAATCCCTAGTCCTGATCGGCGTAAATATCAATCCCTGATTGATAATTACTAGCCTTTAATCTATCTCTATTATTCATTTCTACTTATACTTGTTTTAATATTTCCTATTTATATATACTTAAACTTGATTGATTAATACAAACATTATAAACTTATAGACAAAGAAAAAAACATTGATATATAAATAAGCTTTTATGATATATAGAGGCATTGTCCAATTGTGACTCATGCCCATTTAAACTTTCGTTCAACAATTTCTTAACAAATTCTTTATAGACATACTCTCCTAAAAGACCCTCTATTTTAGTGGCATTTATATTAGCAACAACTTCCGTGAAGTTACTGCCCATCCTTACTTTTTAGAGGTAGGTTAATAGCAAATTCTTGAGAATTTGAAAAAAAAAATCCATAAAAGAGTGAGTCTGGGGTTCAATGAGATAAATCCATACCTAACTTATGAATTTATCATCATTTAACCATACGTATATACATCATATCTTTAGAAAACATAACTTATGCCAAAATTAGCAAACACATCATAAGGACATAAGGGATCAACCTCTAAATAATGTCATAATACATTTTAATTATCACATTATAAAGGATCATGATTTTCTCATGGCCTCAAGCCATCCTCATTAATCATTATAAGATCAGATCATAGTACTATATTGTACTCTAGCATTTCACAGGACTCAGTCTTCACATGAGTTTATATCACATTATCTTACCATATTAACTCTTCTTTAGGATTTCTTAGAATAATAATTATAAATCATACTATTCACATAGCTTCAAGCCACCGATAATCATGTCATATAATTAAGTCATATTTTATCACATTCCAATGTGCTTAGAATAACAATTCCAATAAATAAGCCATAAGCCACCATTTTTTGGTATTTATATATTTAAATCTCTTGATATCATATTTCAACATTCCATAACATAACAAAACAGACCAAAGCATATATATAGCAATAAGTATAAATCTCCTTTTTACTCCGATCCAGCTATAACCTACTTGTCCCAACCTTTTCCCTCTAGGTTCCTGCCTTATGCCACTCATTATATATTAGAATGTGTAGATCCAAGATCCAATTCATATGTCCTAACTCTTTGTTACAAACACACATTCTTTGTCACATTATCTTTATAACCATCCACATTGCTTCCATAACATTTATGTATAAACAATTACTAGTTTAATCAATATTAACTTAGAAATTGCTCATTTAAGACCTCTTATCCATTATATTCAATTTAGTTATATTTCAAATAAGTTTAGACCCAAGAAATTTAACAAAGTTCTTAGAGAGAAAGAAGTTTGAACTAAAAAAAGGAGAAAAATTCTAGAGGTGTGATTAGAATCACAAGCAAAATCAGGTTTGAAATTCAAGTGGAATCACGATTAGAATTGTTAAAGAAATTCAAGTTGAATCGAGGAAATTTAGTTGAAAATGTGAGTCTATTAGCCAAATTTTGAAAACTTTTGAGAAGTCTAAATTTTAAACATGAACCGGATCACAATTAGCATTGAAAATAGAGTAGGAAATATCAATTCGAATCGTACAAATTTAGTTCAAAATTTGATTTGAATCATAGGAACAAAAGTGCCAGGTTTTTGCTAGCCTGATCGCGAATTAAGTTCAAAAAGCTATGATTTGACTCACATAAGCAAATTTTGCATGAAAATAGCAGAAAAACAAGGTAAACAACTTTTTATTCAATATTTTACTATAAGTTCTCATTTTAACACGTTTTGATAGTTTAAATATGCATATAACTTTGTTATTTCCACAGCAAACCAATCAACCTATCAATAAATCCATTCAATCTCAAATTTGGCCATACAATCACCAAAAACTCATTTTATCCACTTGCACAAATTAATCAACAAATTACAAGCAAGATATCATGATCCAAACTCTTGGTCATGACTGATGTGAATATCAGTCCCCTAATTAATAATCACCAACCGTTAACCTGTCTCTATTATTCATTTCAACTCATACTTGTTTCAATATTTTCCATTCTTATATACTTAAACTTGAATGATTAATAGGGTAAACTTATAGAGAAGAGAGAATCATTGATATATAACATGTTTTTATAACGTATAGAGGCACTGCCAACCATAGTGCATGCCTGTTTAGACTTTCATTCAACAAGCTCTTAACAAGTTCATAATATATATACATTCCTAAATATTGTGGTGGTATTTACATCAACTATGACTTCCATGAAGTTATCACCCATCTTTACTTTTCAGAGGTGGGTTAACAACAATTTCTTGAGAATCTAAAAAATAATCCACAGAAGAGTGAGTCTAGGACTCAGTGAGATAAATTTATACCTAACTTATGAATTCATTAACATTTAACCAAACACATATACATTATATCTTTTGAAAACATAACTCATGCTAGAACTATCCAACACATCATAAAAACCCAGGGGATTAGCCTTTGAGTAATATCACAATATATTTTAATTGCCACATTATAAAGAACCATGATTTTCTCATGGCCTCAAGCTATTCTCATCAATCATTATATGTTTAGGTCATAATACCATATTACTTTCTAGCATTTCACAGAACTCAGTCTTCACATGAGTTTATATCACATTTTCATACCACATTGAATCTTCTTTTAGAATTTCTTAGAATAATAGTTATAAATCACACTATTCACATAGCTTCAAGCTGTCAATAGCCATGTCACATAGTCAAGTCATATTTTATCATATTTCAATGTATTCAAAATAATAATTTCAATAAACAACATGATAGAAAAAAAGCAATGTAAAATTCCTTGTTACTCCATTCCATCCATAACCCACACAAACCTAGCATTTTCCCTCCAATATTATCCTTATGCCCCTCTACCATTGGAATGCATAGATCTAAGATCCGATTCATTATTTCCTACCATATCCCATCATTCTTATATCAAGCCTCAAAGAGTTTTCATATATTCAATCATTGCATTCTCATAATGGATATCTCATTAGTTTCATATTAACATATTTCATTATCATTCATAATATTGAGTATCATTCCATGTTCTGCATGAGCTTTTCACCATATAATCATTTCAATGTTTATAATTCCAATAGCAATCATATCATCGCATCATCATATACTTTTCAATATCTCATGCACATTATCAAACTTTACACCATACTATTACTCAAAGTAATTACATTTCCACAATCATAGTCATTCATCATTTGTCATCCCATGTTTCACAGGGAATTTTCAAGTATCTCTGTAGCATCATTCCTCATCACATTATCACATCATTTGTCATTTACATATATTTTATATCATCTTTATCACATATCATTGCCATTATATATCGATTGCCACTTCTTAAAGAATATTCAAACTTAGACCTTATTCATAAATATATATAGGTCTTATTATTATAACAAGTATCATATCCATTTTCCTATTATCCACGTATAGACCATTTTTCATTACTGTCTCAAACAACAATCTTTGTCACATTATCTTTATAACTATCCACATTGCTTCCATAACTTTTGTGTATAAACAATTACAAGGTTAATTAGTATTAAAATTAACTTGAAAATTATTCATTCAAAACTTCTCATATGTTTTATTCAACTTAATTGTATCTCATATAATTTTATACCTAAGGAATTAGAATAGTTTTAAAGAGAAAGAAGTTTGAATTGAAAAAAGTAGAAAAATTCTAGAGATGTGATCATAATCATGAGCAAAATTAGGTTTAAAATTTGAGTAGAATCACAATCAAAGTCATTAAAGAAATTTGAGTAGAATCGAGGAAATTCAATTGACAATGCGAATCTACTTGCTAAATTTTGAAAACTTTTGGGAAGTCCAAATTTAAACCTGATTCAAATCATGATCAAAATCAAAAAATAAAGTAAGAAACACCAATTGTACAAATTTAATTCAAAATTTGAGTTGAGTTTTAAGAATAAAAGTGCTAGATTTTTGTGAGCATGATCACAGGTTTAATTCAAAAAGCTGTGATTTAACTCGAACAAGCAGGTTTTGCATGAAAACAATAGAAAGACAGGGGAAGTAACTTATTATTGAACCTTCTACTAAAAATCCTTATTTTAACAAGTTTCATAAGTTTAAATAAGCTTATAACTTAGCCACTCCCATAGCAAACCATTCAACACCTCTATAAATTCATTCAACCTCAAATTTGGCTACACAATCACCAAAAACTCATATTATCCATTTGTATCAACTAATCAACAAATCACAAATAAAAGCACATCATAATTCACAAGAAAGGTAAGGATAACTCATCATAATAGCTAGAAATAAACAAATTAAACAGATCTCACAAAGATCTTCAATATTCTTCAAGAACACAAATGAAGAGTTTATTAGCTTTCAGATTTTTCAAGGATTTTTCCTCTTTAACTAATCATATATGATTAGATTATGATTCCATTTAATAGAAGCAAGCTATATTTAATAGATTTAAGCTCTAAAACACCATTAAAATCATATTAATTCATAGGTTGAATAATAATATGAATAGTGACAATAGATTTAAAAAATTCATAACTTAACTTTTATTCTATGAATCAACAAGATTTTGATGTCAAATTGAAGAGGAAGAAGAGAGGAATCAATTATAAAAATACAAGAAATTTACATGGAAGGATGAATGATTACCTGAAAAGAGAAGGAGAGCTTGTAGTGAGAGAGAATAAACTTGGAGAAAAGAAAATGATGGAACCAGAAGTAAGCTTAAAAGGAGAGGGCAACTGCTTATTAAGGGGCAAAAATAAAAAAAAGGAAATTGGTCAACTCTCTTTGACTTCCTCTTTAACAAGTTTGTGACTTCTTCTATTTGGTGACTTTGCTAATTTCTTTACCTAAAGTCCAAAATTGACATGCTCACTAATTGCCAGCGGCTATGAAATTTTGAAACAAATTAATTAAATTAATTATCTTTCTAATGACTATAAGTTTACATTCATTGGGTACCTATAACCTTAGTTTTAATCTTTCTAATTTTTTTTTGAATTTAAATTCTAAAAACACATTCTACTCTATGAGCATTCGAGTTGAGAACTTTCACTTTCTAAAGATTCCTATTATTTACAAAATCTTTTTCCACTATGCTTGAACATTTCATATCCCAAAATTATAGTTTCAAATTCTTGAATTTTTCAATGTTACCCCTTTTAGATTTTTTGAAAAGTGATTTTGTTATCAGAATTCAATTTGAAAACTTTGGGATGTTACACAAGAACACATTATGATTCACAAGAAAGGTAAGAGTTACTCACCTTTGTAGCTAGAAACAAACAAATTAAATAGATCTCACAAGAATCTTTAATATTCTTCAAGAACACAAAAGAAGAGTCTATTAGCTTTCAAATTTTCCTAGGATGTTTCCTTTTCATCTAATCATATATGATGAGATTATAGTTCCATTAAATAGAAACAAGCTATATTTAATAGATTTAAGCTCTAAAACAACATAAAAAATTAGATTGATTTATGGGCAAATAGTGACTGCAAATTTTAAAAATTCATAACTTAACTTTTACTCTATGAATCAATAAGATTTTAATGCCAAATTGAAGAGGAAGAAGAAAGGAATCTACTACAAAAAATATAAGAAATTTACATGAAAGGATGAAGGATTACCTAAAGAGAGAGAAGAAGAGCTTGTAGAGAAAGAATGAACTTGGAGAAGAAGCAACATGCAACCAAAAATAGGCATAAAAGGAAGAAGACAACCACCTCTTAAGGGGTAGAAATGAAAAGAAAATTAGTTAACTCCCTTTGACTTCTTCCTTAACAAGTTTTATAATTTCTCTTGTTTGGTGACTTTGCTAATTTCTTCACCTAATGTCCAAAATTGACATGCTCACCAGTTTCCAACAGCCATGAAATTTTGACACAAATTAGCTATATTAATTACCTTTGTAACAAGTATAGTTTTACACTTGCTAGGCACTTGTAGCCCTAGTTTCAGTCTTTCCAAAGTTTTTTCAAATAGTAATTCCTAAAAACATGAATTTTCTTCCCCGAGCATTCGGATTGAGAATTTTCACTTTCTGAAGATTCCTATCATTCATACAATCTTTGTTTCTCACTATGTCTTGGCACTTCATATACCAAAATTTATAGTTTCAAATTCTCAAACTTTTCAAATTTACCTTTTCAAATTTTATAAAAAACCATTTTGTTACCCAAAATTCACTTTAGAAAATTCGAGATGTCACACTAGTGCACAAGTAGTGGTTAACAAACAATCTATAATTTAGGAAACATTGCAAGCCCTTTGCACGAAAAGTAATATGCACGGAGCAAAAAGAGTCATGGTTCACCCCTATCATGGTATTCTTAGAAAAGGGACAATTGCCAAAAGATAAGAAATAAACTAAAAAGATGGAATGAAGGGCAGCACACATTTTCATGGAAGAATGGCAGTTATATAAGAAAACATTTTCCCTCCCATCACTATAGTGCCTCCAACCAAGCAAAGTTAACTATATTTTGATGGAAATCCATAAGGGCATTTATGGGTCCCATGTAGCAAGAGCAATAATCATGCTAAAGTTCATTCGGTTAGGGTACTTTTGGCCAAAGATAAAGCAAGAAGCCTTAGAGCTTATATGAGGCTGTGAAAAATGCCAGAAGTTTGTGAAAGTTCAAAGATAACTAGTAGGCAAACAAATATCTATCTTCCTTGGTCGTTTGACTAGTGGGGCATCAATCTACTAGGACCTTTCCCAATAGCTCCTAGTTAGTTAAAGTATGTAGTGGTAACAATTGATTACTTTACCAATTGGATAGAGGCATAACCCCTCGCAGCCATAACCTCAAATAACGTACAAGAGTTCATTTAAAAAAATGTCATTTGCAGGTAGAATTTCTAAAAGTATAAGCTTTGATGTAAGAAATTTGCTAATGGTTCTTTTTAGGTATGGCCTTCCTGTAATAATCATATTCGATAACAGAAAGCAATTTGCCAGTGGTGACTTTCAAAATTTTGCCTAAAGTATATTCATGTTTTGTCACAACCCAAATTTCTGGTCGTGATCAACATGAATATCAATCCCTGATTGACAATCACTAACCTTGAATCCTATATACATCATTATTTACTACTCATACTTGTTTCAATATTGCTAAATCAAGTTTATTCAAACCTAATTGTGTAGTTAAGAAATTATAGGTTTATGAAAAGAAAGGAAGACATATTGAGATACAGGTGTATATATATAACGTACAAGGGCAACACCCAACCAAGGCAAATGCCCTTAGAAGCAACAGTGTTTAAAATTTATATCAAGTTTTCAAAATAGTATGTTCTCCACTTCATGTAGGTCCTCACATTTTGCTAGACTCAGAATGCTTATATAATGAATCCTAACTTCATACGCTACTAAAGGTCTTACTACGATGGTTATGAACATATCAACTATTATTTCAATAGGATTAGCATCCATCCTTATGTTCTGATAGAGGAATAGCAGCAACATTCTAAGATCTGAGAAAATGGCCCATAAAAGAGTAAGTCTGGGGCTCAGTGAGAAAAATGCTTACCTAACTTATGAATTTCTCATTAATAAATATTACACATATACATCATAGTCATATAATCATATTTCATGCCAAGCTTAATGAACAAATCATAGAGTCCTAGAGACTAACCTCTATATGGCATCATATTACATCTTCATTGGCACATTATAAATAACCATGATTTTCTTATAGCCTCTAGCCATCATCATCATTCATCACGTTATCTTATCAAATTATATCACACTTTCATGTTTCACAGAATATGTAAGTAACTAATCTCTAGTTGGTATCACCCAACATTATCATTAATACATTATAAGAAGTCATGATTTTTTTATAACTTCAATAGCTAACATCAATCATCATACATTCAGATCACAGTACCATGTTGTAATTTAGCATTTCACAATACAACAACTCAGATGTATTAGCAAAATAAATAATAACAATCAAAATACTCCTTATTACTCCATTCCCACCTTATCCCGCACAAACCTAGCCTTATTCCTCCAAACAAGCCTTATCCCATTCTCATATCAAAATGTATAGATCCAAGATCTAGTTCATTTGTCCCATTTCATCTCATCAACCTTATCTCGTTCTCATTATACATCATCCCATGTCTCATGGGAAATTTTCAAGCATTTCAATAGTATCATTTCTCATCACATTTATGTCACATAATTCATCATTATATATCACATAACATCATCATCATATATCACATATCATCATCCTTCATCTCATAGGGAAAATCTCAAGATTTCAAATAGTATCACTTTTCATAATAATTATGTTATAGAATTCACATTCAATCACATTTCATCATTATTAATCATCATATCTCATAAAGTATCAAATC
The DNA here is from genome assembly GCA_026873985.1 of Saraca asoca. Taxonomy (NCBI): domain Eukaryota; kingdom Viridiplantae; phylum Streptophyta; class Magnoliopsida; order Fabales; family Fabaceae; genus Saraca; species Saraca asoca. The sequence continues at coordinate 8,625 of JANHAO010008931.1, read as the reverse complement.
ACAATCATATATTCTTTATCACAGTCTCAATTACATGGATTATATTCCATTACTAATACAACCATACACTCCTTATCATATTATTATAATAGCCATCAGGATTATTACCGCAATATCAATATGTTTAGACAATTATCAGATTTATTGATATTGGTTTATGCATTGCTTATTTAAGATTTCTTAATTGTTATACTCGAATTAGCTAGAATTTATATCACATAATACACAATCCATCGCTATCATGATATCTTCATTATTGTTGTCATAGCATCATTAATTATTTTATCCATCCAAAGATTCATATCATTTATATTTACAAATTTAATTACTCAATTTCCAATATATTTTGACAGTGTTAATACTCCATTATTCAACCATTTAGTTATTTAATTATTTCCACAACCCAATCATACCATCCATACAACTATAAAGAAGAAGTTATAAGCTATCTTATTAGTGTTTCAATAAAATATTTTAGCATATATTTCACTTTCAGGGTTCATGATTCGAATCGCCCTTATTTACACTCAAATCATGATTATGATTGTAAAAATAGAGTATGCCTTCAGGCTATTTCGATTTGAATTAGAAAACTAGACTTGTTTTGCATGATTTGAATCACTCCATACTAGCCTTATTTTTTATCCAAATCATAATTTAGATCATGTATAATCTTGGACTTCCTAAAAGTTTGCAAATTTTGACAAGCAAACTCATATTTTGAACTACTTTGGCTCAAGTTAAATCAAAGCCTTCATATTTAGTTCTCGTGATTCCACTCAACTTTTAGTTTCTAGGCTCACAATCATGCTAACAATTCTAATAGCACATTAAGATTTATATAAATTTTTAGTGCAACTACACATTTCTACAAGAACATCTCTTATTTCCTTAACCAAAATTTATACGTTAACTTAGCCAATTCTTACTCACAAAAGAACTAAGGATAAAACCAAGTTTTTCCTATCAAACCACTATATTTATATCAACAGCACCAATCAAAATCAATTTTTATCATAACTTCACATATGCCCATTTTCTTTAACATGCACCACAAATCATCGGTTTACCATCAATCAGCTATTTTATAACTCACAAGAAAGGTTAGAATTACTCATAGAGGTGGCTAAGAATAAGAAATCAAGTTGATTCAACCAAGTCTTCAACACTTTTCATGAACAAGAGAGAGAAGGCATGTTAGATTTCCTTAGATTTTCAAGAGTTTTCTGGCATCAAATAGTCAAATACTATTATATCATGACTTTGGTCCATAAAACAAGCTAAAAATAGAAGCCTCACAAACACCAAAAAATTGATATAAATTTATAGGTTGAACAGTGACTTTTGAATTCAAGAATTCTTGTCTCAGATTATACTTGATGAATCAACAAGATTTTGGTATTAAATTGAAAAGGAAGAAGAGAAGAATCAATAGTAAAAATATAAGAAATTAATATGAAATAATGAATTGCTTACTTGTAGAGAGAGAATGTATAGAGAGAAAAGGAGAGCTCTAAGTTGAGTTAGAAAATAATGCATGAAATGCATCAAAAGATGGCAAGAAGAAGAAGAAGAAGTAGTAGCTGATTTAGAAGGAAAAATAGGAAATATTTGGGTCAACTTCCCATGGCTTCAAGTTGACTAGTTTTTCTTTTAACAAATTTTCCTATTTCCTCAACTTCAAGCCCAAATTTAACATACTCACCGATCACTAATATTTTTGAAATTCTGATGCAAATTAGTTAAATTGATATTTTTGTAATGACCATAACTTTTCACTCGCTAAGTATCGATAGCCTTAGTTTCATTTTCTTTGAAGTTTTCTAGAAATTAAATCTCAAAAACATAGATTCTCTTCTATACACATTCATAATGAAAGTTTCCTTTTTCTAAGGATTCTTAAAGTTCCTATAATTTTTTTCTACCACATCTAGATACTTTACATCTAAAAATTTACAATTTCAAAACTCTCAAAACTTCAATTTCACCTTTTTGGTATTCTCTAAAAAGCCCTTTTTATTATCAAAATTAATTTTAAAAAATTTAGGATATTACATGTTTATACATCTATCTTGAAAGTATGAGTCTCACACATCTTAAAATGAAGGTCAGGTATCAAGCAAAGATTTACTTCTATCTTCAGCTTCGAAACGAGCCTTATAAAGTAAAGATCGCCAAAGTTACAAATAAAAATGTGAAGAGTAAAGTATTTGTGAGGGGTGATTTAGTTTTGCAAATAGCAAACGAACCATGAAAATTACAAGCTAAAGAAGACTTAATAGTCACATAGGAGGGGCTATTCATAGTACAAGAGAGTCTTGTTAATGGCACTTACCGCTTGGAAACTATTCAAGGGATGCCCTTTCCCTAAACATGGAATGCAACATATTTAAAGTGATATCATGTACAAATCTAATTGCTGAGAGTAATAAATCATGTATCCAAGATAGTGAAATTCATATGCATCCAAAAATCCAAGTAAATCCCTCAACACCACTAAAAATCTAAGCAGTTCCCTTGATATATATAAAAGCTCAGGACCCTCGATATATATAAGAGCTCGAGCAAATCCCTTGGCAGCATTAAAAATCCAAGTAGTACCCTCAGTATAAACAAAAGCCTAAGCAGGTCCCTCGATACTAATAAAAACTCAAGCAAATCTCTCAGCATTAACAAATAATCAAGCAGATTCCTCGGTATGAATAAAAGTTCAAGCAGACCCCTTGGCACCAATGAAAGATCAAATGGATCTCTCGACTTTAATAAAAGTTCTCAAAATGCAACATTCGAATGAGTGCAAGAGTAATTAAAAAAGGCCAGTAGAAACTTGAATGATTGGCATACCAACAAAAAGAGACTAACTATAAAGCCCATCGGAGGCATAAACATGAAGACACCACATGAAAGTTGTTTAAAAAAAGGAAAAATGTTGCAAAAGAAAAGTTCATAAGTTCATCCTTCAATCCATTTAAATAGCTAATTGGCCTATCCCATACATGAAAAAAGGAAAAGTGCAACAATGATAAAAGTACAAGGGCGCCTAATTATTCTTCCAAGGTCTATTCCTGGGGCTCATTCCTATTAAACTTGGAAAAGCTACACATAAAGGCCCAATATTTGGCATCTATCTCATCAAAATTACTCCCCTTGCCCTTGGAAGAGCCCTTTTTCACTTACGTGAAGGCAATGCCTTAAGGTGACCAAAAGAAGGCTTGCTCATTCAGGAAAAATGGAGTCATTTACAATGATCACTTCTGGCACTGACTCAATCTCAGCAGTCAATAGAACAATAAGCTTTTATTTTTCTTGAGTTCAGGCATAAGTCTCCACTGATCATTTGGAGTCCATTTTTGAATAGTGAATTAGGCTAGCCAGTAATTTGAAAATAAAGCAAAATGCCAGAAGCTAATAAAGCAAAATAAATAGTTTAGGATAAAGTAAATACGTCGATCTTTCTAGTACAATTTGGGGAGAAGGATAGAGTCATGAAAAGCACAGTCACTAAAAGAAAACATCCATTCCTAGCACATTTTGAATAAGGTAAGAACAAAAAGAAGGCTAAAAAACATAAAATAGAAAATGATATTGAAATTTATCGATGAAAAATAGGAATGTAACCATGAAACTAGGAACGAGTGTTAAAGAAGTGAGTGGCAAGCCATAATAGTTAAGGCCCGTAGCAGTGGAATATAAAGGTCACTACCAAGAGAACTAACTTAGCTTTTATATAGGGTTAGAAGAAATCCAACAGCCAGGAAGAATTGGGATGAATGGTTGAGATGGTAGTCCTTGCAAGTTTCAAGACTCCTTGAAATAGAAAAATCCCTAGGAGATCTGGAGAGTTCTCTAAAAAGAAAAATCCCTAAGTAATCTTAATTCCTTAAGAAGGAAAGTTTTTGGCTAGGCTGGTTATCATACTAGCACTAGGAAAAAGGCCAAGTCACTTCCCCAGCGTCGATAAGATGTGTAAAGCTAAGTGCCCAGTGGAAGCCTTAATGATTGAAGGGTTAGCAAGAAAAGGAAAGTAAGCAACAAGCACAAAAGCCTTTTGAAGGCATGGAAGATTAGCAAAATAAAATGATAGAATCCATTAGAGGCTCATTCAAATGATAAGCTTGAAACTACTAAAATAAGTTATTTGATAAAGCAAAGAAAAAAACAACCAGTTGAAGACATGCCTATAGATAAAGTGTTATGCAAAAGATAGTTAAAGAAATGATGTACAAACAAAAATGAATTCATTAATATGGCCATTCCATACAAAAAGAATAAGAAGAAGAAAAAACAAAGCATAACAAAAGAAGAACAACAACCGCCCCTAAGACATGCCAACAAGCTTAATTTTTTGATAACTCTTGCAAAATCTCATCCAAAGTCTTATCCTGTTGAGTTGGGAAAGGTCCAGTGTCATGTTAGGATCAAAGTGTTAAATTTGATGGATAGCTTCCATAAACCAAAAATGAAGCATAGGATAGCTAAGATCCTCAGCCTCCCTCATAGGATTTTGGAGTTTTTGGTCAAAAGCCACTTCATTGTCTACCTGACTTTTCTGTTTGGCCTCCAGCTTTTTTCCCAAGTCTAAACTTTTCTAAGACAAGGCATCCCACTCTTTTATAAGTGCAACAATACGATTAGTCAAATAAAAAATGCTCTTGTCTGGATTGGCCACCTATTTAAACTTGGCCTTAACGTTCTTATTCAATTCCTTCAAGACTCTTAGGTCTAATTTTGCTAGCTGCCTTTTGCTTCTTGCAAAAGTTAGCACAATGGCCAGAATGCAAGGGTTGAGTGAATGAGCTAGGCCATAGAAGATTTCAAAAGGGGTAGAGGACCATGGTCCAATATAAATTCTTCAACATGATCTTGGTAGGCATGGAGAAGCAGCTAACTGCGTAGGAAAGTGTTGTAATTAACATCTTTGTACCATAGACTATTTATGGTATCAAAGGATAACTTGCTCCTTTCAGGGGCCTCGATCAGCCACAACTCCTTCCAAATGCCCATAAGTGTTAGAAGAGCTGCCTACCTTGTTTTTGCTTGATTCTTTAGAGGAAGCCTTTCATTTCCCCATGGATAGCATTTTACTATAACTAAAGGAGGCCATAGGCCAATCAAAAGAGGGAGAGCCACTAGCAATATCTATTGGTGGTGCTGACTTAAGTTGAGCAATCAGTGCCACAATGGGCTTTTCCTTGGCCAAGGCCCAGGTGTGAATTTCAGCATGCATTTTGGACCCATATTCAAAAAATGTATTTCTATCGCTTCACTGTTTAGCCAACAATCTAAAAATAAGAAAACAAATGAAAATTGGTAAGACAAAACCTACAGGTAATACCAAATTACAAAGTAAGACACATATGAAAGATGGATTGAGTGTCAAATAGCCCTAGCGCTAGCAATTGAACGACAAGGTCCTAATCATCATTCAAAAGATCCTTAAAAAGGTGGCCCTGAGGTTGCTTTATGGGTTCAATCCACTTGGCTAGGTAAAAGGGCTCCCTATCTTAAAGAAAAAATGAATGAAACCCCTTGGCCGTTCAAACTTTGAATAATGAATGCTTCTAGGAAAAAATACTGGTACGCATGTTCTCTATTATGATCCGATTGGGATGTTGAAGGAAATGCATCTAGCCCCCAACTTTTTGCTATGAGGAGGTAAAGAAAAAGAAGAAAGACCTCACAATTAGGGTGTGATGAATTTAGAGGATTAACACTTCAAATCAGAGAAGGAAAGCCCAAGCATTATAGGTTAATTAGGAAGGGCAAATGTTCATCATCTAGAAGACATTTGTTTGAAATAGGGAAAAAGGAGGAGAAACATGAAATGATCAACCATGTCCTTATAGAACATCATGAAGGATGAGATGTCATAGCTACAAGACTACTTATCCTCCTAAGTAGGTTAAAAGATAATTCCCCCGATGGATTCATTATGAATATAGACTTTCTCTGGCTCTCGAATTACATCTAGATCTTGCCATTCTATAGAAGTAGCTAGTTACTTCACATTTGAATGGATGTCTTGTATGCTATCTAGTGTAGCATCAATAAGATGGACTCATTTGTTCCTCTACTCATCGCGAGATCAACCAACCATGATCGAACAGATAGGAAAGGCATAACGACATACAATACTCTTAAAAGAGTATTTCTCGAGGTCAGATAACGAATTAGAATCTGATGATAAGTTGATAGGGTCACTTGATCCATTGGACATAAATTGGAAAAGCATATAGACTAAGGCCTACCTTTAAAGAAAATGAAGTATGATTAGGGTAAACGAAGCAAAAAAGGAAGGATGGTTGACTAAAGGTGATCGAATAGAAGTTAGAGGTCTCAATAAAAAGAAGAAAAGAAAAGAATCTAGATAAAGAGAGTTTCATTTAGGGATAGGCATCAATCTCTCCAATGTGGCATAAGAAAAGGCTGGAAGGCATGAGATGCAATTATGGGGAAGAGGTCACCACAGTCGGCACAGCTATCAAGTAAAATTTGATTTACTTGCAAAAGTTGTGATGGAGCACCCTGTAGCTAAGAAAGAACATCGAAGTGAGTGATGGTAGGTAGCGGTGAACCAGAGTTAAGGAAGATAAGTTTGAGTAGAGAGCATAGGCAAAAGTCACACTCAAAAGGCTGGGGTTAGGTTTTATAGATGAAACAAAGAGATCCGATCATTGGGATTGACCGAGATGAATAGCCTAGATGGTGATCTGCCCCACTAATGGGATTGCTACAAGTCTTGAGGCCTTTCGAGATAACAAACCATAATTACTGATAGTGCAGGTGACAGTTGGCTTAGGAAAGTGAAAGGTTTTTAGGTAGGCAAACCATGTCTCCCACCAAGAGGAAAGGGGCAAATGACACAGCCTAAAATAGCATGTAGTATCTAGACATTTGATCTGAGTCGATCGATTGAAATTAGCTGAGGAATTAGCTTTGGCACATACCTTAGCCTATATTGATCGACTGACTACATTCGGTCAATCGGCCTAAGTGTGGAACTTGACCAAAGGAGAGCCTGCTGAAACTGCTTAAACAACACATGACAAAAAACATGACTCAAGATTATATGAACAATGTGACATCAACAACTGCCTAGCAGGAATCTCATTAACATTACTAATACACTACAAATATGTGATAACACCCCATTCGTCCAAGAGCATATTAATTGACAAGTCCAACACCTATTTATATTAGCATGTATCCCTCTTTCAAATCATCTTTACTATACTATTGAAACTCTATTGAAATATTGACTTGATTGCCGAAGCATGCTTGGCTGATCATTTTTGTCGTGTATGACTAATTTTGTTGTATTTGCAAGTCACCTTCCAACTTTTCATCACTTCGTCGATCAACCTCATTAGTTGAAGAGTTTCTAATGTATATGTAAGTGATTTTGGTCCTAAAAAAGCAAATACAAGCTAATTCAAGTTGAGCTCATGTTGATTACATTCATATTTAAACGAACAAGATATTTTTATTTAAATTTGATTTAAATTTAATTTATAAATTTTTTAGTTGATGAATTTCTGAATTGTTTGAATTAACTTCATAGTTCGTTTGTTTTAATTAAAAAAAAAGTTGAAATTTCAAATAAGTTAATCTAAATCAAAATAAAGCAACTCAACTCTCAATGACTGAGTTCATTTTGTTTATTTAATTTAAAATTATAGAAAAATATTATTTAAATTTATTTAAATATATGACATAATATATTATTATTTAATATTATAATTTATTTTTATAAATTATACTATCAACATATGTTGTATACTGAAAAACGGCCCCATGAGGACGAGCCTACGAAGAAAACGTAAACTAACCCTCGCGCCTCAACAAGAAGTTCTCGAGAGACCTCGTTGTGGATAGCAGAAAGTGGTAATGACAAAAGTAATCCCGAGCATCGAGCCTTGTCTCGCTCGTAATAACGACACGAGATATATCCCGCATAACAGCATCTTAGCGACAACACAACCCAGCGAGATTGACGATCGTTCTTGCGCCCGTTATAGTGAGTCCCACAACATCCCCAATATCAAGAGCCCTTGCTGAGGACGTCGAAGCATCTTGCTTAACACAAATAAATGGCCCTGAAGCCTACGACCGGCCTAAAGGATCCATCTCCATAGCCTACACACTGCCAGCAGCAGGATCACAGTCTATTTACTATCTTTTCTCATTTATTTTATGTAAAACAACTGTAACTTGTAATTAATGCATGAAGCTCACCCTTCCTCTATAAATAAGGATGGTATTGTTTGGAGAGGGGGGAGCTGGGGAAGAGAAAAACCCTTAGAAGTTACAATAATAAAGTCTTTGCCGTGGACGTAGGGTCCAGAGAGTCTGGATTTGGCCGAACCATATAAAATTGAGTGTCTCCCCTCATATTCTTTGTCACACTTACTCTGTTGCTTTTCATTTACACACTAACAAACCCGGAACAGGCCTAGGATCCCAAAGAACCCCCTGTTGGCCGGAATTTGGGATATGACCAAAATCCAACGTCAACAACATATATATTATAATTATTAGATATTGTTGGCCTTAAAAGAAAATTGTTAACATTAGAGAAATTTTCTTAGCCCTAAAAATTGTTTTGATGTTGAAGAACAATTTATC
>JANHAO010008930.1:0-18814 GCA_026873985.1 Saraca asoca | reverse complement strand
ATCCGCTAAGGAGTGTGTAACAACTCACCTGCCGAATCAACTAGCCCCGAAAATGGATGGCGCTGAAGCGCGCGACCCATACCCGACCGTCGGGGCAAGCGCCAGGCCCCGACTTACATCACTCACACCAAATCAACACCATTTAATTTACCTTTATCCAATAGCTATAAAGTAGTCAAATTAAGGGCGAAGTCCACCTTCCACCCTTAATGATGAAAGAGAATAAGTGGATAACACATTTAATTACTTTCTCTTTCTTGCCATAATTATATATATATATATAAAATATTTTTATATATATATATAAATATATATAAAATAGGAATGATCATTTCATAATTATGTTTAATATCCTATGGAATGATTATTTCATTCTATTTTTATATTTGATATAACAAAATATTGTATAAATAGAATAGAAAGATATAATTAATTACAATAATATCTTTATAAAAAAATAAAATATTTTTTAAAAGCAATAAAAAAAAGTGCAAGAATTCAATTTCTCAAATTATATAACAATCATATATATATAAATTAAATAGGTGATATTGAAATATAATAATTATAACATGCAAGTTAAATAATTAATTCATATTCTCTATATATTCATTATGCTATTTGTCAAAAATATCCAAAATTTGTTGATAGTATGGCATTATTTTGTTCTTCAATTATGATGGCCTTCTTTTCATAATTTTGACTATTCTTTTATATTAATAAATTTTAATTCATTGATTTTATTTTATATTAAATAATTTTGCATAATAATATTTATTTTATAAATAATATAAAATATTTTATTTTAAATCATATTATTAAAAATTATAATTATCAAAATATTTTTATAGTGAAAATATTGAAAAGATAACATTATTTTATTATTTATTAATATATAAGAATAATTTTGAAATATATAAAAGATGTAAAAGAGAAGGGTGTCAAAATGTCAATCCATAAATAATGAAATGATCAATTTCATTCCTTTTGTGATGAAATAGAGATTTTATTGTTTAATAGAATGATCATTCCTTTGGGAATAATTATTTCAATTCTATAGTAGCTACTAAACAAACTTTTTATTTGTTATCATTTTATTTCATTTCATCAAACTAAACGTAATGTTAATTTTTTTTATGTAATAATTAACATTATTACAAGAGAGTTAAAAAAAATAAAAAACAATTATTGCAATGAAGAGAAAATAATTAATTATGTCTTCCAATTATTCTCTCTCATCATTAAATATGAATTTCATTATTAAATTAATTGTTTTATAATCATTAGATGAAGGTAAATTAAAATGTGTAGATTTGATGTAAGTGGTACGAAGTTTAAAGTAGTGCCAATTGATCTCCATCCATATATATATTTTTTGGATATGACATCACATTAAGTAAAATAAATTATCATAATTATTAATAAAAAATAAAAGAATGAATAACTATAATTTTAAAAATTTCTTTAAAATTATTTATTATTTATTAAATTTCGAAGACTTCTTAATCAACTATTGGGAGGGTCACTTTACCCTCAAACCTACATTTTACATTTAAGATAAGCTAAATCCATGTTTTTACTTACCTTTTTCAAATAATAAATATATTTTTTTACAAATCAAGTTATTCATTTATTGTCTCATAAACTTGGACCTTACTCCTATTATTACTACATTTTTATTATAAAACCCGTCCTTTTGTCTTAAACTCTATCTCCGCTGTCATCAAATTTAAGCGCCTATGTCTACTTGCTGGGATATCAGAAGAAGCTCGTCTCACTACTAAGGCGGTGACTGGTGAACTTAAAAACAAAATCCAAAATCAGATAAAGAAAGAAAAAGAATGGCAAGAGACAACGCAATGCCAATGGCGATGGAGGTTCCTTTTCCTCCAGACGACGATTGCTGCCCTGTCTGCCATGGCCAATTTCACCTTCCATGCCGCACCTCTTGCTCCCACTGGTTTTGCGGTATTGAATTTGAATCTATATTTCGTTTTTTCTGCTGATTCTCATTCTTTTTCTTTTGTGATCGTTTGATGCGGTGCAGCATAAGTAAAGGTGTTCGTAATTGCTGTAGCCTGTAGCATAGGGTTTGTTTAGCATTAGAATTGAAATGTCAAGCTTCGTGATGTGTTCAAGGGCTAGGAGACGATTCTTTGATTTTGAATGCTAACTCCAATGCTGACCTACATTTCATTTTATCGAACATGATAGGCGTGGTCTTAGAAGTGTTTGTTTGCTGAGAAAGAGAAGAAAAAGAGAAGGGGACGAAAAAAGAGGAGTTGAAACCAAAACACAATAAAAACATTTAATTCTTGATACTAGGAATGAAATCTTTTGCTTGTTATGGGGGACTCAGGATACTAAGAGTCCTGTTAATCCTGGCTGTTGCAGCCATGTATAATATTAACAAACTCATCAATCAGAGTTGGTATGAAGTTGTGGACCCTTATTTCCTTACGATAAATAGGATATGTCTCAATGAGGATCAAAGTTGGTAACACTGACTTGCAATCAATTTTAAGGATTTTTATTTTATGGTTTGGTAGTGTACTGCCGTAAATTGTGTCCTTGTTTAGGCTTCTAGACTTGCTGCTAGTTTTATCTGATGAGAAATAAGCTTATTAGAAGCATTTTGTTCATGAAGGAGACTGTATATTACGTGTATGGCTCCATGGAGATGCAATGAAGCAATGCAAATGCCCAATGTGTTGTCGCCAATTTTCCAGCCTGGCACCCTTCCAAGCAGCATTTGACTATAACCAGGATCCTGAAGCTAAGAAAGTTATGGAAGATGTGAGAAGGTACAATAGGTTGCATATTGGGGGTATGCAAGGTCTCGTTCAGGTACTGTAAATGCAATAATTGTTTTGTTTGAAAAATAAAGGCATAAATTCATCAACAGAGGTAAAAGGCATGATATGTGTGATCACCTAACAGTCATAATAACCTCCATGGGCAGATGTGAAAATAGAAAAGAGCTATAAAGGCATGGAGATTAAAGCAATGAAATCCTCCCATCTCTTTTGAGTACCCTTATACATCATCAGGATTTTCTTAAAAAGAACAAAATAGACTATTCCTTTCCTATGGATTATGTAAAAGAACAAACTTCCCATCATGATATCTAGTTGATTGATTGTACATCAATGCCTTTTGATAATGACCAATGGTGATTTGAGTTGGCATGTTGGAGAGTTGTGAATTAGGGTTTAAGGAAACCATGGACTCTTGATAGTTAATTGCTAGAGTTGTTAATACAATGAACTAAACATAATGGTATATCAGAAAAATGTCAAATGATGCAAGAAATTGAATATGATGGGAGAGAGGGGATAAGAAAGTTGGGAAGCCTTAAACTATTTGAAGGCACTGACTTACTAATGCAGTCACACTCATAAAAAAGGAAAGGCATAATCTTCCCTAACTTCACAGAATGATGAAAGTCCTTCATTAACTATACCAAATTGTGGGTGTTTGCTTACAGTAGCCTAGCTATAGTTTTCTTGACATAGATTGGTTGGTTAATGATTCATGACTTTCTTTTTTGTATCTCCAATTTCAAAATACCCATGACTGAGTCAATTGAGTGATACATGCAAAAGTCCTACCCATATGGACAAGGCATATGTTTCATTTTATTTTATTTTTTCCTAGGGGCAATGGCATGAGAAATGAAGTAAATGGATCTTGTAAGAGTATATTCTATATTGTAATATTGTTGTTAACTATGAGCTCACATGAAAAAACTGCAAGATATTATACAGTAAGTGAGATGATGCTCTGATTTGCAACTAGAATGTGCTGGAGTAATTATACATGGTTTATTCCTTGATTTATGTACGAATTAATTAATATATTTAATAAGTTTACTCATATTAATAAAGTGTTATTCTTGAGGTTTAGATCAGTATAATATGCCACCATTCGTCAACATATATTTCAGAAACTTCATTTCATTAGGATTTAAATGCATTAAAGCTGGTAGTGCCATGTTGTGCTTTATGGCAGCCATTGCATTATGACATAGATTCTCGATATTTTTCTAGATAGTCTAGATGGAAGCTGTACTATCCTCATGCTTCTCCAATTGCATACTTTTGAATGAAATATAATTCTAACTGTAAATCTCTTTTAAATTATTACTTGAAGTTTAGTTTAAATAGTTTTTACCAAAACAAAATTTTCATTGAAACTGTGATTATTGAAAGAGTGGACTTCCATCATGTGCACTTCCTCCATCTGGTAATTACAATTGCTGTATCTATGAAGTTAATGAGATTATTGGAATGTGCATATATCATGCTATTTGGGCAACCTTATGCAGATTACAATGAGTGAAATGCGTTTACAATATAAGTCAGTTTTTTACAACATAGAGGTTATGTTTGAAGTTCATAGCTTCTGTTTGTATGAATAGTTCGCTTTTTATGAGTTTTCTGATTATAAAATCACTTAATGTAAAATAGTGGTGACTTTCCATTTCTTCTTTGCAGAAGCTGTTTGATCTGCCAGTTTTAGTTAGGATGGCTTTACAAGATATGATGGATCCTGATAAAACAAGCTTTTACCTGTGTAGAGTGCGCATTCTTGCAGTAAGTTCACATCCTATTTACAAGAAACTTTTGTTTGGTATTCCTTCCTTTATTCCCTTGTTCTTCCTTCATATTCTTCCATTTCCACCATGCTTCAGTTCATCAAATCTGCCAACTTCATTATGTCTGGAATATTAGGATGTAATTTCCACTTGATGAAGTTGTTGAATATTAGCCATGCCCCATAACCATTTTGTAAGATACCTGTTCACAATAAATTAATTCCTGAAACTTCAGGACCCCTCTCAGTCTTTCAGTATCTTTCTTGCATCTACATTTTGTATAATTTTGTCATTTTTTATCCTATGTGATATACTTAGATTCTCTGGAGATTTCTTATCATATGAACTGTAATTGCTTTCTATGTTCGTTCATGACGTTGGAAGATTAATACTTTTATTCGTGACATTAAGATATCTTTGTTGTGTGACCAAAAGTTCATAGCCTACTGATATTGGTGGTCATTCTCTCTGCTGCACGTTCAAAAATGTGATGCTTATTTTCTGTTTTCTTGTTGTATTGTTTTCATAAGGGTGCTATCAGTGAATTCATCACTTACTTTTGTTCTGAATCATATCTGGCAACAAGAAGTTAGATCTGCGAATGATTAAGATAGGTCTATTTTATTTACCTTACTATTGACTGAAAATTTTAACTTCGTTGCTAAAGATAGCTCCGTGTGTTTTTATGCAGATGATACTTGGCATGATCTATGTGCTGATCCCATTGGACTTCATTCCCTATGGTATATGGACTATTCCAGCAGACAGTTTCCTTACGTTTCTCTAATTAATACTTGAAGTAATACATATCATGATTGATATTCTACAGATAGAAGAAAGATATTAACTCTGTTTGATCACTGTGCGATTGCATTTGTAACTATCATGCACATTATTGGGCTCTGCCGTACAAGAGCAAGGCGTTTCCTTAGACGATAAGGCTCTTTCTTGGATGTCACGCGTGAACTAAAGGAAATTACGAGCGAATGTCTCTAGCAGTTGTGTTGGTCTGCAACTTGCAGCAATTTCAATGATTTTGTGTGCTTCAGCTAGCCTTCACTTGTAAATATTAGGATGGCAATGCGGATGCAGATTGGCAGATAGCATATGTCTTCAATCAAGTAGTGTTATATGTGTGATATTGAGGCTGTATATACATATAGTGTGATGCTGTAGTCTGATTTTTAAAGCATGCAAGGAGATGCTATTTGCACACGAGTTTATTTCTTTGTAAACGGCTTGCCAGTAAAGTTGCAGACTCGCGATTACGAGGTAGACTTGTGTGTAATAACATTTTCTACATAGGATAACCCAGCCAGTAGTAGTTCTTAATGTGTCAAATCATATAAAAATAACTTTATGGTAATGCTATTACGATCAATTTGATTTAATGTATTAGTTCGGATTTGACAACTGTTGCATTGTAAGTGCGATTAAATAAAAGTGAGAAAATGTAAAGTTGAATCTTATTTCATTAACTTTAATGTAAAGTTGAATCTTATTTCATTAATTTTAAAAATTTCGAAATCAAAATTTTAAAGTATATAAAATTTGAAATTAATATCTTATATCTATTGAATTAATCATTAAAATATTATATGTTAAATATCATATCATTTTTTCTATATAATTAATATAAAATTAAATTAAATATATAAAATTTTAATTAAATATTTAAAAATGAGTTAAAAATTATGTGCGAAAATAATATGATAGATTAGTGATTTTTATTTAAAAAATTTGTAAAAAATTATATAATTTAATAAAATGGTTAATTAAGTAAATTATGTGTATTATTTTCAAATTTTTGTACAGTTTAAAATTTTGATTTTTAATTTTTTAAAGTTAATGAGGGGTAAAATTTAACCACCTCAAAATTGAAATGGATGTTTTATAAATTTTTACATAAAATTAAATGAATGTAATTAATTTAACATTTGCAAAGTTGACTGGGGGGGGGGAGAGAGAGTGAATTATAGGTTTCATTATCTTTGTGCGTGTTTAATATTTGTTCAAGAATAAAAGAATTTAAATAAAAAATAAAGCATCTTACATTTGAATTTTTCAGTACATTATATTTTATTTTTTAAACCATATTATAAATAGTTTTTTATGTACATAATTTCTTTTCGAAAAATTCATATTGATCCTTTTCATTTTCTCCGCAAAACCAAGACATATAAATAAATAAATAAATCAGTGATATGAGAACGCCAGCGTGGGCAGCACCATCCAGCTACATCCCCTAGTCTTCCACCTGTTCTTGTCAGTGTCAATCCTACGCATCCTCTTCATCCCTCCAGTTTTAGTTGCAGAGCTCCGATTAGAGTTAGGTTTTCAAAATCCCTTTTCAATCCCTCCCCAAATCCTATGACGCATTCCATTTGCAAGCATTGTTATCGCGCCTTCTTCAAGTCCATTTGTCTCTGTATGTCCTGTTGTTCCTAGTGCATATCGTATCAACATCGTATTTATACGTCCATACCTGTATATAAATTTCATCGATTCGAGTTCAGGTTCAGTTTCAGTTTTTCTTCTTTCATGGACTTATCTCATCCCCAATCAAATTTGTCTCTTGGGTTTTCTTCTTATGCTTCGCCTCCTCATCGTCCCCAGATAGTGGATGATTCTATCTTCCTTCAGCTGGACGCGAGTTTCCGTGACCCTATGCACCCGGTTCCTCCGGTTCCACTTCAGTTGTTGGAGCCTCGGACGGAGAATCGCAAAAGGGAAAATGGGCACTTGGAGGCGGAATCTGATGAAGACGAAGATAGGGAAGTAGAAGAGTTTCGTATTCTGGGGCATTCAATGTGCCTGAAGAGGCGAAGAGATAGTGAGTCTTCATGGTCGTCTTCAATTTCGTTCATAAGGGCTTCTGTTGAACCAGGTCTTGAGGCTCGGAGAGCAGCTGTTCGATCATGGGGTGACCAGCCTCTTCGAGTAGCGGACCCTGATATTCATGAGATAATGGAGAAGGAGAAGCAAAGACAATTCAAAGGGATTGAATTGATTGCTTCAGAGAATTTTGTCTGTAAGGCAGTGATTGAAGCACTTGGAAGCCATTTAACAAATAAATACTCAGAGGGAATGCCTGATGCGCGGTATTATGGTGGGAATCAGTTTATTGATGAAATTGAAACGCTTTGTTGTCAGCGTGCATTGGCAGCATTCAATCTCGATCCGAAGAGTTGGGGTGTGAATGTGCAACCTTATTCATGTACTTCTGCTAATTTTGCTGTATTTACTGGGTTGTTACTTCCCGGTGATCGTATTATGGGGTTGGATACGCCATCCGGAGGGAATACTAGCCATGGGTACTATACTCCAAATGGGAAGAAAGTTTCAGGGGCGTCAATATTCTTCGAGAGCTTACCTTACAAGGTGAACCCACAAACGGGTTATATTGATTATGACAAGCTTGAGGAGAGGGCACTTGATTTTCGTCCCAAGATACTTATTTGTGGTGGGAGCTCATATCCTCGTGAATGGGACTATGCAAGGTTTAGGCTCATTGCTGATAAATGTGGAGCTGTGTTATTGTGTGACATGGCCCAGATTAGTGGGCTAATTGCAGCCAAGGTGTGAATTTTCTTCTCTGGTAGTTTAAGATTAAGGTTTTTTCTGTAAATTGTTTGCAATCGCTTCTGAAATTTCAATCATTTATATTATTGAATTTTAGTATAGTCCCAAATTGCAATCTTGGATCCTTTTGGTAGTTATAGGTTACAATTATGGCACTTTCATTATGCATTCCAACTATTTTACACTACTCTGCGCCCAGGACCTGTTGTTTTTGTAATAACTCCAAGAGTATGCAACATTAGTTCGTGGTAGTAGACTAATTGGGGTTTCTGATCTTGTGAAAATTATGAAATTTATAATTTCATGTTTTTTAGTTAGTAGTTTCTTAATCTGCTTTCTCATCGTGAATGTCTGCTGTCTTCTTGGATGGCTAGATGTTACTTAGTGTCTATAAGACAGTGTTACTGATGCAGGAGCATGAGTCCCACATCGGCAGGGTGTGAGACATGGATCTCTCATAAATGAGCAGAGGCTCTCCCCTCTTAACAGCCTGGCTTTTAGGAGTGGGTTCTCCTCCATTAAAATATTAATCTTACTACATGAGTAAAACAATTCAGGTCAGAGGCAATTAGCTTGCTAATTCCTTATCGTGAGGTTTTGATTATTCCAATATCTGGTTTGTATATTAGTAGTTCATTGCTTGCAAATATTCTCATACATCTTTGTTTGCTTATTCTGAGAAATAAAAGGTTATATCGTCTCTTATCTTGGTCTCCTCATTGGCAATTGAAGTGCAGGATCTACCTAATTTTCTATGTATTTGAAATGCACTTTATTACTTATCTGAACAAAATACTTTGTACATATTAATTGATGCCATAGACCTGTCTGACTTGTTCTAATGTCAATGTTTACTCAAATTAACTTTTACTGGCGATCTTCTGAATTTTACTCTTCCGAGTCCATTGTTATTTCACCAATAAGTGATATTTTATATAATTATAACTTGGATTAGACACTCACTTTCCAGATTGGTTTGGGTTTTGGCCTTTGCAGGCTTGTGTGAATCCATTTGACTATTGTGATATTGTTACTTCAACAACTCACAAAAGTCTCCGAGGTCCCAGGGGAGGCATAATCTTTTATAGGAAGGGTTCAAAACCAAGGAAGAGAGGGATACTTCTTAGTCAGGGACACGAAAGTGACCATTATGACTTTGAGGAAAAGATAAACTTTGCTGTTTTTCCAGCATTGCAAGGTGGACCACATAATAACCATATTGCTGCTCTTGCCATAGCTTTAAAACAAGTTGCTACTCCTGAATACAAGGCATACATACAGCAGGTGAAGAGGAATGCCCAATCTTTGGCATCTGCATTGTTGAGAAGAAAATGCCGCTTGGTAACTGGGGGTACTGACAACCATCTCATACTTTGGGATTTAAGGCCTCTGGGATTGACAGGTATTATATCATGTCACATCTTTTGGAGAAGTTTGTGCCTTGGGTCGTTATTTGTGTACTGTGTAGGATATACATATGTGCCTTTTCTTTATGATTCTAGTAGGTTAGTTAGTTCAATACTTGAATTTGGATTCTTTCATGTATGTAGGTAAATATTATGAGAAGGTCTGTGAGATGTGCCATATTACTTTGAATAAAATTCCTATTTTGGAAGACAATGGAACAATAACTCCAGGAGGTGTAAGGATAGGTATTGATAATTTACTCTTAAATTTTCAAGTCCTCCATACTTGGCGAATGTGATGGACTGCACAGTTTTATGACTTTCTTCATTCTGTGTCACACAGGTACCCCTGCCATGACATCAAGAGGTTGTCTGGAGGCTGATATTGAGACAATTGCTGAGTTTCTTTTCAGAGCTGCACAAATTGCAAACATAGTGCAGAGAGAGCATGGAAAGTTGCATAACTCTGTTCTGAAGGGTCTTGAAAGCAATAAGGACATTGTTGAGCTCAGGGGCCGGGTTGAAGCTTTTGCCACACAATTTGCAATGCCGGGTTTTGACTTCTGAAAATAATCTAGTCACTCGATTATTTTTCTTGATCATTATTCCGCTGAGGTCTTTTGCTGTGCTTGCTTGTTAAAGAATGAGATCCCATGATGTTTATATATTTTGGGGAGTTCCACTCTGCATCTTGTGCTGTTGTCCAGTTTTGATGTCACAATGCCTGATGTCAATTTTATTCGAAAAAAAAAAAGGAAGAAAGAAAGAAAGAGAGCCTCAATGTTGTACTGGCAATTTACAAAAGAGTGCATTGCTGTTGAGGTTTCTTTTAGTAATCAAGCATCCTGCTAAGATGGTAGATGCACCTTGGCTGCTAATTGCATTGCAGCATTTTGACCATGATATAGGTTGGGAGAGATTCCTAGTCAACCAAATATGAGTACAGCTTTATTGTTGGTGAATGTGCAGAATATAATTAATTTGAATAGAAATAGCTAGGTAAGACACCTTGAATTCTCTTACCTTGCTGCTTGACACTGAATGCAAGGTTATCCGGTCTTCCTGTATACACTGCCTTGTTCATTGTTGAATACATAGTTTAAGGTGGCAACTGTTTCTTTTCTATGATCAATTAAATAGTTTTCACCAAAGGTTGATTATTTTTTGCACAACTAACAATAGAGAAATAGCTTGCTACCTATATTTTGTAGTTTTTAACATAAAATAATAAAAAAACAAGAAGAAGCTATCAGAGTATTTGAAAGAGTGGTGCTATTTACATAATTAACTTTGTACTGGGTTCATGAGTGAAATAGTTTTCCCAAAGCAAAGGTCTTGATTTTAAACTCATAATCATTGTGTCAGAAAGAATCTGATAAAGATTGTAGTGGATGATCCTTTTTAAAAAAGCACTAAAGCTTCTCTGAACATACTATGAGCATGTATCAATATTTTTATGCAAATTTGTTTTTAATATTAACAAATTTGTAAGAATGTACTTCTGTTGGAAAATTTTTGTGCTGCGATGTGTATTTAAAAGTTGTATTACGTTTATAAATTGCTTGCTTCTCTTTCTTAGACTTATATTTCTTCTTAATCCAATTGGAACCAAATTTTGCATCAAAATCATGAATTATGAAGAAAGCCAATGCACAAATCTATGCAAGAAAACTGCTGCCTTATGTCCATAATGGAACATGACGCACAAGATCAAAGCAGAAAAAAACAAAACAATGATTGTGTTGTGAAGACTATTTACACTTCTGTTTTTTTTATATCATATATCAATTTGAATACTCAACAATATAGAGTTTATCATTATCTCTGATCAATTCAATAGAATCTATTTCTGCTCCTTCTTCATTTATTACCACCGCATCTTTTGCATCAAATCCAAATTTATCACCTGTTGAAAAATACAACATAATTACATTACAAAAAATAAGATAGGCAAATAATATTTATCAAAAACATTAAAAAGATCAAATCAAATATATTTATTTGTTTATTTGTTGTCAAAATAGAAATTTAAGATAATAGTACATATGCATCGATTATAAGTATAAAATATCACACACTCTAGTTAAAATAAAGTTTTCAGTAATTAAACACAAAATAATTTAATGAGTAGATAATCAGAAATTCAATACTACTACTATAAAACTAAATTTTGAAATTATACCTGCAACATTCTTGAGCTCCTCTATTGAATTAGGCAACTTTATCAGCTTCCCAGCTTCCATGCTACCTTTTTCTCTTCTCACCATAGGATGGCCTCTATATATGCCTACTCTTGGACAGTTTTGTCCATTACATCTTCCCCAACTGTGTTCCTTTTCTCCTTCATGTCCTCTTATTAGAATCTCACCAGGTATGCTCTCATGTACCATAATTCGATGTCCAATCTCGCGCTTTCTCAGCATTTCATTCAAAATTAAAGCAGAAAATTCATCAGTATCTATGCCACCAACATCTGCACCATTCATGACAAGCAGCTGAACCATGTCCATATGATTTTCTGCCATGGCAACCTGGATTGCTGTTGAACCATGGCTGTCTTTTGAGTCTATGTC
This sequence comes from Saraca asoca, assembly GCA_026873985.1. Taxonomy (NCBI): domain Eukaryota; kingdom Viridiplantae; phylum Streptophyta; class Magnoliopsida; order Fabales; family Fabaceae; genus Saraca; species Saraca asoca. Next base: position 6,656 of record JANHAO010008930.1, on the reverse strand, counting down.
CAGTCCTAGTTTTAATAGCTCATTCATCACTGTCAGATCATTTCTTTTTGCTGCCATGCATAGGAGTTCACCTGCTGTGTGTGGATCAGAGAGGGCTGAAAGTTGGTAGAGAATCCTGAATATGGTGTAGTGCTTTGATGCTATGGCATCCCATAATGCAGTGTTGCCATTGTTATCTGCCATCAGTGAGGATTTAAAGTATCATATGAATGTCAATTAAGTTAAAAGAAAATGATACTTTGGCAATTTAATTGGCTCACTATGGCTTTATTTTGTGAGAGAGTAAGTGTAAATGTGTGAGTTTGTTGGGAGAAAAGGTTCTCACACAATGCAACTCCTCAAATTGTCTTTGCACATGTGAGTGGGGTGTGAGACCCACACTAGCTTTACCCATATGTGTGAGGATCATGTGAAAATTTGTGTTGTGTAGATAGAATAAATTATGTTTTGGGGAATCCTTTTTAGAATAAAATTATTGTGAGTTAATCTCATTGTGTAAGTAACATTATTTTAAATTAAAAAAAATAATGCAAAAGTAAATAGATATACAAGGAAAGATATGGGCATATTGCACCTTTAATGTGTATGTTGCTTTCATGCCTAAGTAAGACTTTTACACATTCCTCATGTCCATTTGATGCTGCTATGTGCTGCATCACAAGAGATTAAATTGTTAGTTCTGGCAAATATTTGCTACATTTTCCTTACTAATTCCAGAGCCTTGTTGGTCATAACCATTTGGAAGGAATCAATCAACCAAAAAGCTTAAACTATTAAGTGATGATCTATTAACCTTTTATTTTAATTCACTTTATTTTTTGTGCAAGGAGTAAAAGTCGAACTTTTATCTTACTGATACTAAGATACCAGATTCTCTACTATAGATCACATGAATATTGGCTAAGAGATTGATTCTAAATTATATTTTTTCTTTCTTTTCTTTCTATAGTGTAGAACGAAACAAACAAGGGTATAAGAATCAAAAGAAGCTTACCAAAGGGGTTTTCCCTTTGGAGTCTCCTATGTCAGGATGCAAGCCTGCCTTGAGAAGCTCTTCAAGAAAAGCGTCATTGCCTGTGCTGGCCACAGTTAGCAAGTTCACAGCCATGTTGGGATCCTCTTCCTCCTCAGTCTCCACCATTAAATCTCTAATATTTAGATCCTTCAACTGCCTAAAAGGCTGCATTTGCATCATATTCACAATGAGTTATAAAATCAAACCATAATCAAAATAACCACAAGCCAAAGCATACCCACCTGAAGTAAATTCTTGAGTATTTGTATATTGTCTTCTCTTCTAGCCTGCATTGCTTCTATAAGATCATTGGCTTTGAGCCTCAAGAGCTGTGTGAGTGTCTTTGTCCTACAGGTAAAGCTATGAGGTCTGCTACAAAGTGCATCAATTTCTCCAAACATGTCTCCTATTTGCAAAGTCCCCAAAACTTCCTCTTTGTCCCTCAGACAATCGATGATCTCCACTTCACCGGATACTATAATGTAAACATCATCTGGGGCTTCATTATGCACGATTATATCCTCTCTAGGTGGTATATACTCTGCCTTCATTTTTGCAACCTGTACATTTATAAAGATCATTGGTAGAGAGTTATATACTTCTATTCATTTACAACTTACTCACAACTACGTTGTATAATTTGAGTCAAATTGGATGGAACCACTTTAATTGTAATAGGAACCAATTTGACTCAATTATTTTCCTGTGCAACTACATGGAAAGCCATAAATAAATGGAGCTAACATAAATATCCCACTAAGATCATTAGTATAAAATATTATTTGCACTTCTATTATTTTCCAAATCACTTACAACTGCATATGGTATAATACAAGTCAAATTGGCCCCACTTGGCATCTTACAAGCAGGACTAGTTCGACTCATAATTTCATTTGTGCAATTAAGAAGAAAGCTCTAAATCAATGGAATCAAAAGTAGCATTTCTCTTAGTACATTTCTGGAGCAATGTTGAATCAATGTGTAGTTTCATACCAAAGACGAGAGAATTTCCTTGGAGACTCCTTTGAAAAGATAGACTCTCTCCACTGTTCGAAAAAATAATTGCTGACAGATGCTTTTACAGATAGATTTGGGTAGCTGTTCTATGAGTTCATGCTGATTCAAGCTATCAGCCTTAAATCTCAGGCACATGTAAGCTATGATATGCTCTTTCAATCCATGAGACAACTGATTCCGGCACACAAAATTATTTGCTGCTTCCACGCTATTTCTCTGCATAAAATGTGGACGGACAATAGAATTGAGTTCATCATATCAAACATATACCAAATATAACCAAGAGTAGGAATGTAGGAAAAAAAATCTCCCAGCATAATCTTATGAGTGGTGCTACCCTCAAAATGAGACTTGTTTCAACAATGGTTTCACCACGTAAGGAAATGTTCTCCACAATTGTTTGTAGAGCCCACCTTCTTTCATAGGAGGGTTGTTGATTGCATACTTAGCACCTCTTGCATGTCCTCACAGTGTAAGAGAGTGTGTGGGCCTCACCTCCTCAATGGGTGATAGTTGTACAAGAAATTCTTTTATAAATTTAGTCTATAAAAATTGTATAAATTTAATCAATCATTTCATTGTTATTAATAAATTTTTTTATTAACAATAATGAAATGATTGACTGAGTTTACACAGCTTCTGTACATTAAGTCTATGAAGAAATTTCAATATCCTCACATGTGCTCACAATGTGAGAGGTTCTATTGGCCCCTCAAACTCGCCCTCTCACATTTTGAAAGCCTGCAAGTGGCTATTACATGCACAAGAAACGTCTCTGCTATCACAAAATGAAGCATTGCAAACGAGTCTCACAACGTAAGCAGCTGTTTCCTCGTAATTTATAATTTTATCCAACATTAACGCTATGCAATGCTTACAAATTGCATGGTGCGACGAGTTCCTTCAACGACAAGATTCGTCATGTTACCAATCAAGTAAGCAGTTAGGCCAAGGTTGAAGAGCATGAAGAAGATGGTGAATATCATTTCCGCGGTGTTCACAGCATGGAGATCACCATAACCAACTGTGGTCAAGGTGGTGATAGACCAATACATGGCCGAAATGTATCTAACGTCAAGACTCATCTCCCGAAAATTCGGGTTCGCCGATCCAATCCATGTCTTTCCTCCATGGGGATAGCGATCAGCAAGAAGGTAGTAAAGGCAAGCAGCACAATGTACTGTAAATAATGTTACCTACAACAAATATGTTTTACAGTTGTTTACGTGCATTCTTCTCCTTTTCAAAAGTAAAATAGAAATTGTAGTAATTAGGCACTATAAGCATATATTAGAGTATATGAAGCATACGGTGGGGATTGAATTTTGGTTTATACTCAGATTCCAATTAAAAGTTCAGATGGAAATTAAAAGGTGAAAATCTTATATAGTATATGAAAATACAATTATGCATATGGTTGATTATTTGATTTTAAGACACCCAGAACTAGTTTTTAAGAGACTTATGTGATCAAATTTTAGTGTAAATATGCATATTAAGTACATATGATCAGTGTTAGGACTAAATCAAAATGTTGCACGTGAATAAAAACATGAAAGTAAATTAGTATATCATTTTATTAAAGTGATGCCACTTATGCAATAAAATTGGTTTACAATGATGAAGGAGGAGGCTTCCATATATAATTGTAGGACTCCATCTCCATCTTTTTCATTGAGTGAGATTATTATGAAGCGATTTAATTGTTTAGATAATTTTTTACGAGAAAAATATTGATTTCTTTTAATCTTAAAACTTACTCAAACTTTCCTTGAAATATAAAATAAATGTCATACTAAAATTCAAAATTGAATTTTTCATCAATAAAATAATAATAAAAAAAGTTAATTATAGATTAAAAAAAAATAGAAAATATTCTAAATATTTAGTGATCAAATATATGCTTTGATTAAATTTAAGTGATTAAAATATGACTAATAAAAAAAAAGATCAAAATTTTAATCATTGAGTTCAATCAAAACATATCTTTGATCACAAAATATTTAAATTATGTCATATTAAATTTAAATTATATAGTTATCTTTTCTCATCATTTCTTAAAAAATAATTTAAATTTAGATTTAAGTGTAGTATTTTTATATTTTAAATATTATTTAAATAATTTTATTTGAAATTAGAATAAAGATCTACTCATGAAGATCAAAATATTTTTCTCCTTTTTTTTTTTTTTAATCTTCTTGTTGTTGGTCACAAGTTATTACTTGAAAAAAATAGAAGTTGAATTTGACAAACAATATTTTTTTATTAAATGGGATTGAAATGAAGTATGACATACAGAGAGAAGCCTAGCACATCGGACCCAGAAATAGCTGAACCTGATGTCCTTCTCAAGCCTGACAAAAGGGTTGAGCTCGTCAATTTTAACATTTCATAGTAACATAAAGCCTAACTGTTAACTAATTAAATGACAGAATTATTAAAAAATATTAATTTGATGGTGATTATAGAAACAAAGATTGAAAACCTGGTGAAGTATTGCTTGACCCTTCTGAGTCGCCAAAATCTAAGAAGGTTAAGAAGATAAGTTGGTAGACCCATTTTGCGATTGCCAGTGAACAAATAGCCGATTGCCTCATATGGAATTGTTGATGCCACATCCATTATGAACCATGTTGACAAATACCTAGCAACACCACATCATCACATTATTATTATTATTATTATTATTATTATTATTATTATGTTTTGATTTTATTATTATTATTATTATTTTTGTAATCATAATGCTACAAACTCTTATTATGATTATTATTATGGCAAACAATATAGACAACTATATCAACCCTGAGCTTATTTGGAGACAAAAAAAAAAGAAGTGAAATAAAATAAAAAAGAAAATTTAAAATCATAAAATTGAATTATTAGTATCAATTATATTTAGGTTGTCTTACTGATAAAAATGGTTTCAGTGGGGAGGCAAGATTTTTCCGTTTTAACAAGAATAACCAAAAAAAATTGATATTATAACAGAGATAAAAAAAAATGTGTAAAATTGTCTTTATTAATGATTTTGTTTATATTGGGTCCGTGATATAAGGTGGGTTGGGGCCATTATTGACTTTTTGAGCACCCACTGATTTGCTCCTGGTTGTTACTCTTTGACACAAATGGCCCTCACGTTAAATGCAGTAATTTTATACGTCAAGGATCTGCACATCAACGTTACCCCTAGACTTTATTTGTGTTGGGGATATGAAAAAATAATTCAAAGTGTTTGAAATTATTATTCTTTTGGCCATTTATATAAATATTACACTCACATGTTCGTAATTTAATTTTATTATGAATCCAATCATATCTATTAAAAATTGTGTAAAACTTATCTCTATTTTGAACATGAATGTATATTTTTTATTGGACAAATTACATTTATATTCCCTTAAAGTTTTGTTTAATTACAATTGCACCTTTTTAATTTAAAAAATATACTCAAATCCTTTATTTTTCTATAATAAAGAGTGACAAATCCAGGATCCAATTATCAGGGCCAAAGTTCAAATAGTAAAAAGATAAAAATAAATTTTATTATAAAAATATTAAATAATATTTTTAATAATATAATTAAAAATAAAATTTTGAAGAGATAAAACTTTGTGCATAGAAAATTTAAAATAATAATAGCATATAAAAATACCTTAAAATATATTAACATTTACTAAATAGTATAATCTTATGCTAAAGATTACATAGTAGTCCAAATCTAAGTTTTATAATTATCAAAAGTTCACAGAAAAAATTGTTAAAAAATTGTAGGAATTAGAAAGAAATCTTTGACTTTAGATTTTACACAGCATATAAAAGGATGAATTGTATCGTCTTGTCACCCCATAAGTCAGTCACTAAAAATAAGAGAAATAAATATAGATTTAAACAAAGAAAAAAAACATAAACATATATAAAAAAATATTAATATATATTTAAAAATAAGAAAAATGTGAAAATATATACACCATCTTCATTCTTTTCTTTATAAATCTTCACCCTCGAAACTTAGAATTTTGGATCCATGGCTTTGTGAAAGAATGCGAGTGAATAGTAGGTTGAGTTGGGTTAAGAAGCATTCTATTGAAAAGACGGTCGAACACAGTGGACAATAGGCACCATATTACACTATAGTATCTCTATCATATCCCAAAGTAGAAATGCTGAGCACTTTAGTTATGGCAGAAGGAAAGTTAGTAGAATCATTCTTTCATCGGCAATCGTACCAAGAAAGATTCTCATTCCACTCAAATTCACATATCCACTAAGCCTGCAATCAGCTTATCTCATTTTTTCAAAACATTTGACCATTTCTTTTCTAATGTTTTTTAATTCATCTTCATCCCTGACCCTTTTGCCTTCTCTCTCTATGTGGAGTCTCACAGTTTCTGTCACTTCTGTTTTCATCTTTATTCTTTTCGTCTTACCCTGCCATTGTGATTATACTTTTCCGTCTCTCACTCATTCATCATCGATCCTGATGAAAAAGAAAAAAAGACCGCAAATATGCAGAGCTGAAGATTTTGCAGGATCAAGTAGTACAGATGTTATTTGTCTATGCACTGCCTTGTCCTATCCGAAGAAAACCACCTTAGCCCCATGTAATCCAATATTGTCGGTT
>JANHAO010008929.1:0-18997 GCA_026873985.1 Saraca asoca | reverse complement strand
TCCTATAACAAACATGGGAAACTTTTATTCCCACCTTACTTTCCCAGGAATAAAAAAATATAACTTATACCAAACACACTCTAAGATATAATTACACAAAATAAAATTATAAATATTAAATTATAAATTCATTGAAACTATAAGAACTATAACCTCTAATAACCTTTTTCTTTTTATTTATTTTTTCTTTCCTGTCGACCTAATTCAAATCATGGATAATAGTTCTGAATTTTTTTTAATCTTTTTCTAATTTAAAATAGCTTCTCTTTTAATTTTCATATTCTCTTTGAATAAAAAAATTAGAAATTTGACATATCATAAATTCACTTTTTCAAGATTTTAATGCTATTAAGTATATATTATATTTACAATCTATAGGTAACTTTTATGCATCTTTATATAATATTTGTTTATTAATAGACACCAATTTAAAATATTCTTATAAATATTGAATTAGTAAATATTTTTATAAGCATTATAATTTAAATAATTTAAACTTAAAATTTTTTGGACATGGTATTTGAGGTTTAAATTTATTATAATAGTTAATTTATATTTAGATTATGTGTAATAACAATTTAATAATTATTAATTATAATTTTTAGTTTAATTTTTATTTTTTTTGTGATATAATATTTATTTTTATGAGATTGAAAGATATCCATATAGTTGAATGATTGAGTAAACTAGGAATTAACCTATATTTAATTTGTTGAAGAAAATCACATAATGAGACTTATGAATACATGCTTAAAAATCTCTAAATCTGATTCAATATATAATTTCTTTATAAAACTTCCTACTCTTTAAACTTGCATAATCTCTTTAAAAATCAAATAAAAAATTGATATTTCATAATTTCTTATTTTCAACTATTTATCCGTATTATATAATTTAGATATAAGTCAACAACTATATTTATATAGAAATAAAATACTTATGATTAGTAATATCTAATTTTACTTTGGTATATAATATCTATCTAATTAAAAATTCTTACTCTTTAAAATTTTAAATTATCTTTAAATATCAAATACTAAATTTGATATTTCATATTTTTTTAAATTTTTCTTACTTTTGAGTACTTATCACGATTTTAATTTAAAATATTTCTAAAATTTCATAAAAAAAATCTTTGAAATGTATATTTTCTTGAAGATAATATATTAATTATAATATCTACATATAAATATAACTAAAAAAATAGTTTCAAGGTATGCATGAAATCCTATTAATTACATAATTAAATTTTCTGGCATGAAACAGTTAATTTAAAATTTCAAACAAAATAATTTATAGATAAATTCACTTAAATATTAATATATTAAGAAAATATTTTCAGAAAGATGAAAACAATTCAAATGATAAATTTAACTAATTTAAAATATTAAAATAATAACTTTATTAAATTAAAGAAATATAGTATTTTCTCACAATTAACATAATACAATTGTGTTAATTATATAGTTATCTAATAGATAAAAATATAATTATGGTATGCATATGTTTGAATACATTATAATATAATATTTAAATTTTTATTATCAATTACTATGAAATAAAACTAATCAAACCTATACATTGCATGAGATATAAGCTAGTATCTATATGTGTGTATGTATGTATTGGGGGAAGCATCAAGTGAGAGTACCATTTTATATGAGAGTGAAATGAGTGATTGTGGCCGTTTGATGTAGTGATGGCCATGATTAAAATATAAAGTCATATGACCTTTAATTATATTTTAATCCTGACCATTCAAGACCTAATAACCACGATTTGCTCCTCTTACTCATAAAAATAATACTCTCACTTGATTTGTCTTCACACATTCACATATATATATGCGTGTGTGTGTGTGTGTGTGCATATATATATATATATATATAAAACTGAAAAGCCCCTATAGGGAGTAAAAGAGAAGTAAGGATCATTGTTAGACTGCTAATAATCTAGGTATGCAGAAGCAAATTAAAGACAGATGAAATTTGCATTAGATTTGAAAAACTTATAGAAAAGGAAATTTAGGCTCCATAAGCTTGCTTCCTAAGAGCTTTCATGGGGGGGAAAACTTATTTATATTTACATTTGGGAAGGCCTGGCCTATTTATAGAAAATTTGAATTGCTATAGTTATTGTTGTAATAAGCTTTGCTATAGTAACTGTTACTGTATTCAATAATTTCTCGTGTGTTACAGTGGCCACCTTTAATGTGCTTGCATCAACTTTAGTTATTGAAAGTTGGAATGGTAATGGTAATCATTAATGATGTCTTTGCATTAACTTTAGTCACCAAAAGTTAGAATAGGACCTGCTGATAGGCTCTTGTCCATTTTTGTCACTTGTCAGTTAGATTTTGTCTCTTAATTGCTTGCTTTTTCTTCTTTTGCTTCTAAAATTTGGAAACTGAAAATATTGCCTTAATTATCACAAAGATTAATTCCAAAGTCATCGTCTTCATTTGACTGAGCATAATCTTTAGATCCTTTAGCAAAACAAGATGAACTAAAGACTAGAGCATCATCTTTGAGCTATTGTAAAATGCTTTGTAATCAGTCAATGATCTTGTTTGCTTGAAACAACTGTTGGTGATGTAGAAATTTAAGACTTGTCCTAGAGGAATTGATTGGTTCCTGCCTTTGAATTTTTGTGGTAATGAGGATATTCCTCAACCATTTAGTAATTTCATATTTATGTGCTTTGTAAGTTTAATTATATAATGCCTACCATTTGATAGATCATTTTCTCTAAAGAATTGGATATTTGGAAAGAAGGTTTCTTTTTTAGTATTGATATTTTTATAAATAAACTCATGGCAATTCTATTTTTGAATAAAACTAAAGAAGTATTGGGAGATTTCCATAATTTAAGTTATTAAAATGGGAATGAAAAACATCTCATCATTCTTTAACTTGTTAAGGAAAAATTTCTGGTATTGGGCAAAATACTTCCTATCAGCTTAAAAATCAATTTGAAAATTTATACTTAGTATTTTGGTTGAAAATAAATAACCAAGTATGTTGGAGATTTTTGTCTTGAAAGAAAAAGGTATTGGATTAGGTACTTGGGTAATCCTAATAAATGAACCCAACTAGAGATTTTTGGCTCGGAAGGGTGCTATCTCCAATCTAAACTTGACAAAAAATTTTCAATTCAGAAAGCATAATAAGTTATAGGAATTGAATCATTAAGATCTGGGTGGTGTTTAATTATCACCTATTTTGTATAACTTATAAAACTTTTTGTCATGAATTAAAGATTGAGGTAAATAATGCCAATTATTTGGAAAAGAATTTGGAATAAATAAATTTGGGGTTTTCATTCCAAATCTCCGGTTTCATTTGGACTATGTCTTCAACATAGGATTGTCAACATACTTGGTGATTATTTTTGTGGGTTTAGGATCAGGATTGGTAATGACTTTGGATGCTGATCCTATTTTGGTTATTCACTAAGTTTGCATGGCAATCATTAGTTTCAATTAGGTTTGGCTCAGGATTAAAGGTTTGTCCCCTTTTTCCTCAGCTATAGCGACCCATGATTCCTCTGGTAAAACCAAGGGCATTTGATTTGTAATGACTTGCAAAGTTTTAATTGGAAAAGAGAAATCTTTTGTAGATAATGGTTAAATGGAGGATATGAATTTATTGGTGGAAGAGGTGGCCAATTGTTTGCTTTTATCTTTTAGATTTGATTCGATGCTAGAATCTGAAGGTAGATTCTTATCACTCTCTTTCTTTTTCTTCAACATTATTTCCCTTAAAGAAATTCTCAAGTGAGAAGATCAAGAAAAGAATTTGTAGACTCTTTGATATAAACGATGTTAAAATCAAATACACTAAAAATTGCTTGCTATCCAGTAACAATCTATTTTGATACAAGATTTTTAATATCTTTTTACAAAACATCTTTAATAAATTTGCAATTGACACACACAAGAAACTTTGAATTTAATAAATCACTTTGAAATTTGTTAAGGCACAAAATAATTGCTAAACTTTCCTTTTTAATGGTTGAATAATTTTGTTATATAGGATTCTAATGTTTTGAAGTAAATACAACCGCATGTCCTTTGTTATTTTTGAATTATTTGAGGATACCTCCATACCCCATGTCAGATTCATCTGTTTCAATGATTTTTGATGCATTTAGATCGGAAGTATGTAGACATGAAAGACATTGAACTTGTAATTTTACCTGTTTAATAATATTTGTATGAACATCTATCTAAGGAAGGGGAGTTTTCTGAAGGCAATCATGCAATGGTTTGATAATGTGGAATATTTGAGGAAAGAAATCAGAATTATAATTGAAGCATCTTAAAAATCTTTATAATTAGGTTTTATCAATAATTTGGTAAGAAAATTTGTTGACAAATTGAATTACTCTTTATTGAAGTAACCGTTCCTTGGAAAATGTAATGACTAAGAAAATAAATTTTTGTTTGAAAGAGTGATAAATTGGATTTGGAAACTACAAGACCATTTCTTTGTGTAATATCAAGAAAAATGTTAAGATGTTTAAAATGTTAATCAATATTTTCAGAAAACACTAAAACGTCATCAATGTATACATAATCAATTTGAAAAAAGGATTGTAAATGTCATTTATAATTCTTTGAAATTCTAAGGGATCAATTTTTAAGTCAAAAGGCATTATATTCCATTCGTATTAGTTAAATGAAATTATGAATGTTGTTTTGTATCTATCCTTGGGTTTAATTTGAATTTGTTCAAAACTAGATTTTATGTCAAATTTTGAAAATATTTTTACAAAATGTAAACGACCAAGTAAGTCCTATTTTATTTGGAATGGGATATCAAATCCATTGGAGAGCTTTGTAATTAATTACAAGTCTTGGTGTTCCTCTTTCAATTTCTATATTCTTGTTGACATAAAATGCAGAGCATGACCAATGACTGTTTCTTTTTTTAATGATCTCTTTTGCAAGAAGATCATTAATTTCCTTTTGACATTATTTAAGAAGTTTTTGATTCATTTGGATTAGATGGGCTTTGATAGGGATTTGTTTTTCAGATGGTAATTTAATCATATTTGTTTTCTTTTCCAAAAGGCATTTGGAAAGGTAGAAAGATTTGGGTTTGTGTTTTATTTTGTAAGGATTTAATTTTAGTCTGAACAGTTAATGTGGCTATTTGTTGCTCTATCCTTTCGAAGAGATTTCTTTATAAAGATAGTTTATTTAATTTTCTTTACACTTTACCAGATTTATATAATTTAAAATTACTTGTCTTATGAATTGAAAAACTAATTTTTGTCATAGATTTTCCATTACCATTCCTTTACCCATTACTAAAAATGGCATGATTTGCTTGATAAATGGAGAACCCAAAATTATTCTAGTAGTCATATTTTTTTACTAACAAAAACAAGATTTTTACTTTGAAGGATGAATTTTCTGTTATCAGATTTGAAAGTTTATAATTTATTCAAAGTTTAGATCCATTTACAAATCTAAGTTCTTCTTTTATTTTTTCAAATTATTTTGTGAGTAATAATCATTTTTGCATACAATTGAGATATGCTCCTGTGTTAAATAGAGTAATTGTTTCAATTGTGTATTCTTCTTTGATTATTATTTTGATAAGGATATACCATTTTTGAATAGATAATTTTAAAGTAATTTTGAAAAGTTTTTCATTGATATTTTCATCATCACTTTTTGTAATTTTGTTTTTGGATTATTGAAGTAGTTCTTTTTCTTATTTTTTAGGAAGATTAACTTTACAATATAAGTCTTGTAAGGTTACAAGCATGTTATTTTATAAGCTAAATCTATCTAAAACATCTTTAAAATTATATTTATTTGCTAAAGGCCATTTGTAAGATGTAGAGGGCTTATCTATAGTTTGTTTAAGTTTTGAAGGTAACTTTTCTTTTATTCATCATCAGGCAAATGATAGATGATTTAGAAAAGAAAATCTTATTTTTTTGGTAAAAACATTTACCTCTTTATTTAATTATGATTCTTCTGTTTCTGAAAAACAACAATCATCATTCTAGATTTGATTATTTTCTTGAATTTGATCATCCTCTGTTGAGAATTCATTGGCTCTAGATGACTCTTTAGCTAATAAGTTACTGATTTGATTAAGAACTTTTTCATTGAGTTCAAGATTTCTTATTTTATTATTTAATCTACAATATTTTGCTATATGGTCTGACTTCTTGTATCTGAAATAGATTGGTCTAACATCTTAATTTGGTGAAGGAACAAATCTTGGCTTTCTTTTATAACGTTTTTTCAATAAAGTTTTTGGTTTTGTTGTTCGATGGACTCAACTTGTTTGGCTCTATGCCTAAGTTTAGGCTTAAAGGTTTTTAGGAAAAAAACTTGAATGTTCACAGAAAGATCCTAATTTTTTCCTATTGAGAGATTTTTCTTTAGCTAATTACTTTTGGATTTTGTCATATTAAAAATTTTTAGGGCTACTTTTTGGACATAAATAGTCCGTTGCCTATAAGTAAATTGCTTATAAAAGATTATACCATTAAATTGATTTCTAATTTTTTCCTTAACCTTATCTTCCATGAATCTAGGAAGACCAACAAAAATTTTTTTTTTTCTAGAAAGGTTGGTTACTGTTAGGTCTTAAGCATATTATACTGAATAAAGTATCTTTATACCATGTAAAATTAGAAAGAGTTCTACATTTGAGATTTGAAAGTAAGTTTACATATTTGCCTTTTTATAGGCTGGGATCTCCTATAAAATGTTTGGTGATTATGTAAATAAAGATACTGACAACATCAAAAATAGTTTGGCCACCAGAATTAAGTATTACTATATCATGGGAATTAGTTTTGACTGATTCTAAGATTTGGTCTCTCTCCGTTTCAGTGACATGTTTATGTTAAAATTTCCTATATTGGACTATCATAATTTAATTTTATTATTGAATTGGATTATTTAAATGTCACTATCAATATTATAAATGAGCCAATTAAAGTGTGATCAAGTTATTGGGCCTAAATTGACACTTAAACTAATAGTAGACATCAGTGGTGTGAGTCTTATAATTGAGTTTACAATGATGGGTTAGTCGGCCTAGTAGGATTATAGCAAGGCATATCCTTACTTACACCTTAAACAAAATTTTAGTTGCTCCATTGATGATACAAAATATTTTTCTCCCCTTCTCTACTAAGGCTTATGAGGTATATACTTGATCAGGAGGATTCACTTTTATAGATTTACAATCTATACCAGGTATGCATATTATTTCTAAATTAATTGTATTGTATAAATTAGATACTTTGTAACATAATGCACAGATCTGGTTATTGGCTAATATTTTTAGCTAGTTTTAACAGTTGGTATTAAAGCCAATTTTTCTGTAATATTGCAAAGCTCAAATTTATGCAAATATATTTGTCAATGTTGTATATTTGATATGAACAATCCATAATTTGGTGATAAGATATATTATAGATTTTGTACAAATATTTTATGATTATTTTCACAGATTATGTCTGAATAATTTTAGAATTTAAGTGCATTCTGTTGTGATTAAAACAAAAACATTTTTTTCAAGTTTTTTTTCTTGGAAGGGGATTTTTCCAACTTAAGCATCATTTGTATTGTTTTCCCCAAATTGATTTGTGGTCTTATTTTATATCTTTATGCCCAACAAAAGCCCAAATTTAATTTGAACAAAATTGGAGTGTACAAAACTTTTAATTGAAAATTTTCAAGGAATGTGTTGGTTTTGGTTTCAATGTTTACAACTCAAAATCGAAGCAAATTTTCTTATTTTTAGTTCAAATTGATTCATGGGATAACTTTAGATTTATATTATCTTGAAAATCAATACTTCAATTTGATAAAACTAGAAGTATATCAAATTTTTAATGAAATTTTGAATGAAAAAGGGCATTTTATCTTTTCAAATTTTCCAACTCAAATTAAAGCAATTTTTTTTCCAATTTTAATCAAATTAATCAATAGCGTAGCTTTAAATGGATATTGGGAACAAAACTTATAAAATAATTTGAGCAAAAGTCACCAAAATTGGTCAAATTGGGGCTAGGTAGAAACTGGGTCTGAAATGAGTTAAGCAAACCCAAATTATAGCTAATTCGAGTAAGGAAGATGGTGCCAAGCACAAAGGCCACACGCAGCAAAGTGTCACAAGCTAGCAAGTTCACTAGTTAGACTGTGCAGTACTTGTTATCTACCACCTAAAAATAAGCCAACCAATGGCTAGTCCCAGACACCAAAGGACGAATCAAGCCACAAAGTATTAAAGAACATAATGGAACATAAACAATCAAAGTAAATAATCTATTCACATAGAGGGACAAAGATAACACATTACATAACACAAAGCAAGCCAAAATAAGCATAACAAGGCACTCAAGAATGCAACTTATGCAATACAGGAAAATGTAGGCAAAATCGAATAAAATATGGGACAACATAAATAGAAGATGGGCTACTTTTTTTATTCATATTAAACCTCATTACATAGTTTGGAGTGTGTGGGGGAGGCATTAGGCCATACACTCTGACCATTAGACTAGTGCCACAATTCACCACCAAGGGTCACTGGGCACTTCTTCCTAAAGAGCATTCTGGGTCAAAGGCCTAATAGCAAAACTAGATATGCTTTTTGTGAGTTGATATAAGGCCTTTTCTCTTAGCTTAGAAAGGATTTTATACATTATTTTACATCAATGGAAAGCTAAAAATCCAATGATCACAACCATGTACTTATTTACTTGCACTGAACAAGTTACCTTGGTTAAAATTACATAAATAGCCTCAAAATGGGGAAAATTGGAAACATAGTACACAAGTCATATTGCTTCCAAATTCACGCTACAAGACCTCCATACTATGCTTGATACTGTTGAGTTAGTGCATAAGGCTAACCTATGACAAAGAGGTGCATGAGTGCCATATGCCACCATGGAGGTATTAGATGATGGCATTGATTACATCGATGAGCTCCACTATCTAAGCTATATTTTATGGAGATTTTTCCAAAAATTTTTAGAAATAAAATTATCTTACATAAATTTTATCCAACTTATTTGAGTAATTATTTGATGCTATTTGGACCTAAAATTTTTACTACATAATTTTTCTAGAACATTTAGATGTTGTTTGCTTATTATTTGAATATTTAGATACTATTTACTCTTTATTTGAATTTTGCATGATTATATGCGTAAAATTGAAAATATGTAGGAATTATGTTACTCATATTGTTTGGACATGAAAAATTTACTATATGATTCTTATACGATATGTAACTGCATGTGCTTTTTGTAGACTAATTTGATGATGTTTGCACATTTACGTATTTTCTTGATTATTATGTGTAATTTATAAAATTATGTAAGAATCAATTTTGCTCATATCATGTGATGAAATTTTGTGTAATTGTATACTCACCTATTATGGGACCAATTGCATAAAGTTTTGCTGAAATAAAATTTTAAAGTTGTATCAAGTAAGTATATATACTGTATCGATATAATATTATTAACATAGTTTGTTGGAAATAACGTTAGTGTTAGGATTACTTGTTATGTTTTTAAAATTTTTAAATACCCCGTTGATGTTAGGTTTTAGGCATATAACATTCAACCTTTGTATTATATTATGAAGCCTTAAATGCCCTATTGGTGTTGGGTTTCATAATGTAATACTGTTTGAAATTGCATGGTTATTTAAAAAATATTATAGCATGATACATTGAACATACATCTTGGAAATATTTGATGAATTTCATATATTTTTATTTCCTTAATCTTTCGTTACTTATGCAATTAATTATAGTGAAAATGTAAATTGGGACCACCTATGAGGTCTGGACTGAGTAGTAGATATTTGGGCAGAATTACTGATGTTATATCTGGTAATCATTAAATTTTGTACTTAGCATGAAGAGAAAGAAAGACAAAGATAAATGATGACTAGACTATTGTGAAAGGGTTCTTTGTGAAAATAAACACACTTTAATAGAGTGAACTTTATAGTTATGATGTATACTAATGATAAGATCATCATCAAAGCATTATTGATTTTCTAGACGTCAAAGTGTTAGTGGACTCTATAGTTAGAAAAGTTTGTAAAGTTTGATATGGGTGAAAAAGGATATTACATCTCATTGTTAGATAAAACTGTTTACACTAGTGTTAGTAGGATTTGTGAGCACATCTTGAAACTAATATACTACTATACTTGTTTGAAGGGCATGACAGTGGACTTAGAAAATAGTAATTTGATTTAACATGTTTTGAGGTCTCCTCCAATTCAAATTGATACTCTTGAGACATCATATCACATATAGAAGGGTGAGTGGACTATCCATAAGATGATCTTTGTTGTTAGTTAAATTGTAGATGACATGAAAAAAACAAAGATTGCTATGCTTATTTTGTTTCATATAGATTAAATGTTGAGTGTGAGAATTAGTCACACCCAAAAGGACCTAATTTTGGAAAGCAAGAAAACTTATTTGAATGCACAACACAATAGACCAAGATATTTCCACTATCTCTAGTGAGATGTTCTATTAGACACTTGGTGCTTAGACAGAGGTGCAATTATTATTTATATTACAAATCCATTATAGGTGTTAAGAAATAAAAGGAAGTTAGGTGATAGAAAACTAATAATTAGATTGGAAATGACGGAAAAGTGTGAGATAAGCATATAGGAAAAGTTATCTCATATTTATTTTCTAGTTATATTTTAAAATTAAGTGACATTATTTATATACATTCTATGAGAAGAAATAGATTTCAATTGTTGTTTTAGATCTATACAACTAGTTGTCATTTAGAAATTAAAAAAAAATAGTTTGTTCACAAATACTATGGATGGATATAAAAGAGGTTAGAATTGAAGTGAGAGTCTCAATGTTGTGGCATTAGTATTTAGGTGATATCTCCATAAAAGGATAAAGTAATTGATAAAAAAACACATTCTTCGTGGCCCAAACTTATCTATTTTGAAATGTGTATTCATTGCATCAAGAGAGATACTTCTTACTAGAGTTAAAAAAATGAAAATGATCAGAAGGTTGGATATACTAGAGTTGATTCACAATAATGTAAATGGACTGATTACACTAAATGCTATTAGTGGAATCTAATATTTTACTTTCATTGATAATTATTCAAGTTTTTTGTTAGGTGAAAATTCCCACTAAAAATTGGAATCCTTACATTCTCTTAGGTTGTTTAAAGTTGAGATTGAACTCAAAATAAAAAACAAAGGATATCAAGTGTGTCAATTTTGATAAAGGTGATAAGTATTATGGAGATATGATAAAAATGATGAATATCATATTCTTTTATACGATATCTCCAAAATTGTGGTTCTAAGGCTAACATCCTTTTGCCTGAAACACCTTAACAGAAATGGACTGTAAGAAGGTGGAATTTCATGCTAATGGAAATGATCAGATGCATATTGACGTATTCAATTCTATTAGACTTTTGTAGTGTAATATCATGAGTTTTCTAAAATTAATATCGGTAATAGAATATTTTTTAGGAGAAACCTAAAAAAGGTAAATTGGGAAATTCTGAGAGTTTTAAAATAGTAAATTTTAAGTTACAAAGTGCCTAGATATAGTAGAAATAAATTATATGAATTTTAAGAATCTTCAGAAGATTAAATTTTCTACTTTGAATGCTTATAGAATAAAATTCGTGTTTTTAGGATTTAATTTCTGAAAAACTTCAAAAAGTTTAAAACAGGGTTATGAGTACCCAACAAGTGTAAAATTATAGTCATTATAAAGATAATTAACTTAACTAATTAGTGTTAAAATTTCATAGCCGTTGGTGATTAGTGAGTACGTTAAATCTGGATTCAAAGTTAAGGAAATAGGAAAAAATTTTAAAAGAAAATTTTTGTCAACTTGAAGCCAAAGGTCAAATTGACACAAATTTTCCCATTTTGCCCATACATGGTTGATTCCCTTTTCCTTTTTCTGACCATTTCTAATTACATCCATGCAACATTTCATCTTCACTAAGCAAGTTTACACTCTTTCTTTACACCTTTCTCTCTCTTTTCAAGTAAGCAATCAATCATTCATGTTAATTTCTTATATTTTTATTATTGATTCCTCTCTTTTTCCTTTTCAATTTGGTACCAAAATCTTGTTGATTTACAAAATATAATTTGAGTTATAAATTTTTGAATCCAAAAGTCATTATTCATTTTACTGTTTAACCCATGAACCTATATGATTTTATGATGTTTTTAGAGCCTGAATCTTTTATTTCTAGCTTGTTTTTATGGAGTAAAACTACAATCAAATAGTATATGATTGGTTAATGAGAGAAAAACTATGAAAATCTAAAAAGCTAATGTACTTTTCTCCCTTGTTCATAAAGAGTGTTAAAGACTTGTGTGAATCACTTTGATTTCTTATTTTCAACACCAAGGGTGAGTGATTCTTACCTTTCCTATGAATTATAACATGATTATTTGATTGTGATCCATTGAATGTTGGTACAAGTTGAAGAAAATGGATGTTTGTGATTGTTTAGTAAAGTTTGAGTTTGATTGCATTTATTGATATAAATTTGGTTTCATGTTTGAAAAAGATGAAATTTATGCTTATTTACAATGATATGTTGAACCTATATGACTAGGTGCAAATTGCATAATTTTTCCCTATTTTATATGCTATTCTTTTGCAAAACCAGAGCTCATGAGTCGAATCACACTATTTTACATTGAACTCATGATCATGCTCATAGAAACTGAGTTATGTTATGCCTTTTGATCCAAATCGAAAATATAACTAAATTCTTGTGATTCGAATCAATATTTCTTATCCTATTTTTTTTATTTTAATAACGTAGTTATTTTGGATTTCTCGAAAGGTTGTAGTTTTTGGTGAGTAAACTCGCATTTTTGTATTGAATCCTTACGAGTTGAATCAAACCTTCCTTATTTGACCCTTATATTTTTTATCATGATTTTGTTCATAGCTTAACAACAATCATGCTTGTGATTCTGATCACACCTCCAGATTTTTATACACTCTTACAACTCAACTAATCTTTCTAGAGGGTAACCATCATTGTTCTTGATCTAATTTCATATAGCTCCTAGCTACTTCCTAACATGATTTTCAATAAGTTCTAAATGAGTAACTCATATGCTAATAACAATCCACCTATTAATTGTCTATACATTAATGTTAAAGCTAGGTTTATGCGGGATAAGGCTGGAAAGGAGTAATAATGAGAATTTTATTGATATTATTTATTTTGCTTCTTACTTGAATTGTTATTTTAAGATATAAAGTGATTTGACAAGTGATGATTAATGATGATAGCTTAAGGCCATGACTTATGATTTGATTAATATGGTGTGATATGAAATATGAAACTATGGCTATGATTTTCATATATGTTGCTATTATTGAGAAATTCATAAGTTAGGTATAAATTTATCTCACTAAGTCCTAGACTCACTCCTCTATAGGTTGTTTTTCAGATTCTCAAGAAATTGCAATCATTCATTCTCTAAAAAGTAAGAATGAAAAATGATGTAATGGAGATTACCATTGATGTTTTCACTACTACTATTGAGAGTCCTTTAGGATTATATCAAATTAAGATCCATTATATCATTATTTTAAATCTAGCTGGTTATGAGGCATTGTATGAGGTTCAAATCATACCTCTGGAGCCCCCAAACATACTCTTGATGATAGTAATAGGATGGTTTAACCATCCATCTATATATACATATATATATAATTTTTGCTAACCCTTTTGAAAATCTATACATAGAATGGCTACAAGATACCCCAAGGGTTTAGTTAGTTTAACCTATACTTGGTTTCATGATAAGATATAGGTTAATCTAACTTTTTGGCTACCTTGCCCTTGAAGGGATATGAGGGGTAGAGTAGGGTTTTCCTCTAAATTGGTTAGTAATTGATGTAAAACTTTTAGAAACGTGTAGCAAAATTGTGAACTAATGTTTAAAAGGGCATGTGTTTATTGGGCAATGCCTTTATACATAATATAAATTTGTTTATGTTCTAACGTGTTTATCCTTCTTCTTTTTTACAAGTTTATTAATTCTCAACCAACCAATCAAGATCAAGTGAATGTGATTTGAAAATATTAATGTGATTATGAGTAGAAAAGGATAAAAGAGATAGTAGTGACAGGTTGAAGGCTGGTGATTATCAATTGGTGATTGATATTCACACCAGTCATGACCAGGAATTTTGGATCATGACATATGGGGCAATGCTTTAAAGATTGTGATGTATATTCTGAATTAAGTCCCTAGTAAGTTTGTATCTAAAACTTCATGTGATTTGTTGTATAGGAAAAACCTAGTTTTAGGCTTTTTATATTTGGTGTTGCCAGACTGAAGTGAAGTTATATGATCTAATTATTAAGTAAGATGATCCGAAAACTAATGATGGCCACTTTGTTAAATATTGTAATGACTACAAAAGTATAAGATTTTATTGTCTGATCCATACCACTAGGATAATAAAAAGCACCTCATTCTATTTATTTTGAGGACTGGTCAGACTATGTCGTGAAAGACCATGTAACATTTCTTTTAAAGAGATGCAATTTTTTATTCCACTAGTATCATTACTTGTTAAAAATAAATCAAATTGATCCAAAAGATCTAGAAGATAATCTAGTATAACTTATGGTAACCCCAATTGTGATCTTAATACTCTACTAGTAGTAGAAAAGAACTATAACTTGTAAATAAAGTACTCTTCAGAAAATTTTAAATGGCTCACAGATTAGAAATTACTAATGATTATGTAGTATACATGTAGGAGTACAAATTTGACATCAATAATGGTAATGATCTCACCATCTTTTAAGAAGCCATTTCAAGTCCTAATTCTTTAGAATGGATGAAAGTTATGAATGATGGATAACTTTGATGCTCCATAACAATGTATGAGATTTTATTGCAAGCTTATTGGATGCAAGTGGGCTTTTAAGACTAAAAGAGATACTCAATAAGTGATTGAGGGGTATAAGGCTATATTGGTGACAAAAGGCTATAGTCAGAAAGAAGGCATTGATTATATAAAGTTTTCTTGTTTTTTCAATTAAAGACGTCTTTTTTTAGTTAATGTGGTGCTGATGGCTTATTTTGACTTAGAGCTTCACTAAATTGATGTTAAGACAACCTTCTTGAATGGTAATTAGTTAAAAACTATTCATGTGAACCAATCACATGGTTTCCAAGATAAAAGTATTGAACACTTATTTGTAAATTAAAACGTCTAAACAATGATATCTCAAGGTTATAAAGATTGTTGCTTCTCTTGGGTTCAAGGAGAATTATGCAAATCTGTGTTTTTGTTTTAAGTTGGTTATGAGCATATTTATGATTCTAGTCTCATATGTTATGATGTTCTCCTTGAAAATAATGATTTGAGCCTCATGATTGGGACAGAGTAGATATGAAGGATCTTAGTAACGTTATTTTTATGCTAGGCATATAGATCCATCATGATAGATCTCGGGGTCTTTATGGCTTGTCTTAAGGGTTGTATGTTAAAAGGTGCTTAGGTGGTTCAATATGTTTTATGTGCTTTCCAAGTATAGCACCCTTCCAAAAGGGTGAGATTATTTTTAAAGCCTAGTATCCTCAACATAATATAAAGATTAAATATACAAAGTAGTCCCTATAAGTTTCTGTTATTGGTAGCCTATTGTATACTCGAGTATGTACATATTCTTGATATTACCTATGTGTTTAGTGTACTTAGGAGATACTTGAGTCATCTTAGTTAGAAATATTGGACTATTGCTAAGAAAGTGATGGAATACCTATAAGGTGCAAAGAATTTTATGATGACCTATTGCAGATCTGGTGGTCTGATTATTGCAAGCTATTTTGACTCTATTTTTGTGAATTATCATGATGAAGGGAACTTAAGATATGGATATATTTTTATGATGCCAAGAGAAGCTGTACCATGGAAACTACCAAACAATCAATTACAGTAACCTTTACTAATAGAGACCAAGTGCATCACGTGTTGTGAAACCATTTGTAAGGTTATTTGGTCAAGGAATATGATATCTAGATTCAAAGTTGTAAAAAGTATTTTTAGGATCTTAACCATATTTTGCAACAATGCTACCATAGTAAACTTTTCTCAAAATAATAAAAATATTACTCATGCAAAGTATTTTGATACTGAGTATCAATTTGTTAAAAGAGAAGATACACAAGTATTATAATTGTTGTCATCGATTGTATGCTTGTATATCCACTAACTAAAGGCTTTAAGTATAAATTTGTTCATGAACAAGTGGCTAGAATAAGTTGACTAAGCCATTCGGTGCTCAAGATTAGTAAGAGCTTCATGTTTCTTACTAAAATAATGAACTAATGTTATTGTTCTCTCAAGATTAGTGAAATATTGATGATATTGCCATATGTTTCATATATATATGTGTGTTTGTGTGTGTGTGTGCGTATAATGTTGTTAATTGTGCACATTTGTTTTATAGCATATTGATGGGGACATTTAGACCCTATCTCATTGTTGTGTTAAGATTTATTGATTCTCATTTTGGCACTTTAGGTGAATGTATGGACCATTTTGCAAAGATATACATATGATCACATTTTAATATATATGTTTGGTTACTCACACAATCCACATTATGTTTTAGTTGTTGGAATATATGTATTTAAACTTTAGCATCCCTATTGAATATAATGATATGCATTATTAAGTACTTTGGATGGACCTATGATTGTAATAGTGTCATAAATTGTTATTGACATTCATTGTTGTAGCCACAATTAGTAATCCAATCTGTTATCCTTTAAACAATATTGTCCAAGTGGAAGATTGTTAGAATTTCCTATATTGGACTATTATAGTTTAATTTTATTATTAAATTGGATTATTTAAATGTCATCATCAATATTGTCAATGGGCCAATTAAAGTGTGATTAAGTTGTTGGGCTTAAATTGACAATTAGACCAATAGTGGACATTAGTGGTGCAAGCCTTGTAATGGGTTTATAATGATAGATTAGTTGACCTAGTAGGCTTCTAGCATGGCAAATCCCTACATACATCCTAAACAAAGGAGCTGCCTCATTAAGGATAAATAATAATTTTCTCCCTTCCTTTGCTAAGGCTTGTAAGTAGTGTACTTAACCAAGAGGATTTGCTTTTATGGATTCATGCTTTATATCATGTGTGCATAGTATTTCTAAACTGATCATATTGTACAAATTAAATGCTTTATAACATAATGTATAGACTTGGATGTGTTAGGTTTGTTCTACTCCAAGAGGCTGAAATTTCAAAAAAATTTCAAGGGGGGATCATGCTCTTGGCTGAACAAACCTCCCAAGATCTATCGGATTGAGGTTCCAATGTATCACATACATCAAATTAAAAGCAAGAGTAAGCTAAACTAGCCTTTAATCTAGCTCAAAACGCAGCAGAATGTGTTGAATCCTCCAATCACCAAGTAGTCTACACGTCCTGCCTCTATTGGAGATCCACACTGGAGAACTCCTTCTAATGGCCACTATAGCTCCTCATCTTATGCTAGCAAGCTCTTGGGAACTGGATGGACCAAGAAAATAGCCAAACAACACCGGAACACTTCCGACTTTCTCCTTCCCTTCTTGGTTTGGTCACCACTGAACACCATGGAGAACACTTCTTCATCTTGGCCAAACTCTTCAGCCAAAGCAAGGGAAATAAGCTAAGAAGACCGAAACCCCTTTTGATTTCTCCTTCCTTCCTCCTCCAATCTGGCCATACCGAACACAGCTAAGGAAAACGATGCTCTCTCTTTGGCCTCTCTCTTCTCCCTTGGACTGCTGAACTTTTCAGCCAAATTGGGGATGAAGAAGATAAGCCAAAACATCGTCATTTTGGCCAGCACACTAAGGCTAAAACGGCGTCATTTAAGGGCCAAGGAAAAATAATTTTTCCTATTTGCAAAATAGCCCCTCAAGTTTCCATAAACTTGAATTCGGCCCCAGTAATTTCCACCAAATTGCACTTTAGTCCCTGAACATCAAATATGTCTAAACTTTGGCCATATTATTCCCCATTATACGTGTGACCTAGTAGGCCCTCGAAATGTTAGCAAAAGTCCAAAATGCCCTTCAAACCATTCGAAGGCATATAAAATTAATCCAATTAATTTTATGATCATTTTCTCCAAATTAATCACTTGGACTTTAAGTTATAAGCAGACTCTAGTAAGCCATTATAGCTACCCACTTTTTGGCAGGGTCAACAATAGTGACAAGCCTGTTTGTGGCTGATCTTAGTGTACATCACCATGCACACAATGCATGATACAATCCTTTCATTACCTATATCCGGACTAGTCAAAGGCATGGATGATAGTCAACCTCTATAATTAATCATTGTTTCTCAACATCGTGAATTATTTGACTCAAACGAATCTGAGCACTCAAATACTATTCGAGTCTCGATTCTATCCTGCCCAGGAATTTACTGAGTCAAACCAATTCGTTGAGTGGCCTCGAATATCACTCCAATGAGTGGTAATGAATCCTATCTTGATTCGGCAATGCCTAACTACATTTCTAGAAATGCCCAACACAAGCCTTTATAGTTTCTCATGGCTAGAGTCATGTTTGACTTGGTCAAAGTATAACCTTCCATGTAAAAGACATCCCTCAATCTTAAGTCAAAGGATTAATTATGCGATCATCATAGGAGATTAACTGTTGACGCAATTCCATACAGTATCTCCAAGCGAGTTAGATAAGATCACAATTACCAGTTATGTTTCCCTAAACTAACTGGGTCATGTCCATATGTGTGTTGAGATGTAACTCATTTACATCTCAGCTTGTGAGGTCAACTGCTCATTATATGAGAAACACCCCAGCGACTAGTCTCAATAGATCTCGATAATGCCCAGTTATCAGATCTCGACTAGTGTCATTTTGGTGCAGAAGTTTATATCATTAACAATC
>JANHAO010008928.1:0-18821 GCA_026873985.1 Saraca asoca | reverse complement strand
AAAAATATTATTTATTATATAAAAAATAAAAATCCAACGGAATATTCCAACGGACAAATCCGTTGGAATTTTTAACGGTAAAAAAGAATTCCAACGGACAATATCCGTTGGAATTTCCGTTTGAATCAACGCGTTAGATTTATCCCCAATTCGTATTTCAACGGATTTAATCCATTGGATTATCCATATGAATTTACTTCCCATTGGAATTTTCTGTTGGAATTAAAAATTCCAATGCCAGGTTTTCTAACGGAACTAAATCCGTTGGAATTTCCGTTAGAGTGACTTATTCCAACGAATTTTGCTAAAATTCCAACGGATTTTTTCCGTTGGAAATTCGATTCTTTCTTGTAGTGTACCTTTACAACATTCGGGTTGTTACCTTTGTAACTTGTGCTTGCCTCACTACCTTTGCACCTTGCATGCACATTATCCCCACATAGCTCTCAATTTGACTCACTACCTCTATAGCTTAAATGTGCGCTACCTCCATAGCTTGTGCGACTTTTAAGTATTTTAGATGTCTACTAATAGATAACCCCATATCCCATGTCTCATACTATTGACGTGAGAGACACAAGTCTTATATCTTGTTCACTTGCAAGTCTCATACCTTGTTCACAAACCATGACCTACTAGCAAGTTCCATACCTTGCTTAAAGGTATGCTCATATTGGGTTCGATCAATCTCTTATATTTTCATTATGCAACTTTTACACTCGATCGGATCCTCCTGACTCTCTCTGAATTGAAACCCTCATGGTATCTCTCGACCATCATATTTTTTTTTGGAGTTAATGTTATCTAGCACCATAGTCCTCAAAACCCCTCCTAGATTTGTACACTCAAGTACTATCTATTCAAAGTTGATATTGGCTCCTCTCCTGTGATGCTCATAGCCACTCACTAGTATCATTGCCCTCATAGCAACTTTTTCGATGATTAGTGCCCTCTTTTGGCATTTCTGGAGTGACATCCCTTTGAAGACTCCTTCTTCAAGCACATCTTCATGATGACTCCCCTGCATCAATGGCTTTAATGGGGGTTGAGCATCGAGTGTCCTCCACTCAAGCTTAAGTTTCATGTTACCTGTGCATGAGCAATGAATCTTATGGTCATTACCACGAAGTCTATCTTGTGAATATGTAGTGCTAGTCTGCTATTTCTCGAGATCATTGTCGCTAGTTCGTTAAGCGACTATATAGCTCTAGCTCACTATGCAAGTATCATTGTAGCTTGTCATGTGACTATGATGTTCTAGCTCCCTAACATTTTGTCTCGAAATCTTGTGGATTAGTGTTGCAGCTTTTTTCTTGCATCTAGCACAATGGATCCCTTCTAGATTATCTTTGTCCCCTTTTGGTTTAATCCTCCAAGTAAAATTCGTTCCCTCTAACATGATTTTGGACTCACTAAGATTAGTCTGCTCAATACATCACAAGAGATGTGCCATCCTACAAAATGTCTTAACTATTTGTTGTGGCTATGCTTTGTCGGGCTTCTTCTGCTAAATAGGCCATCAAATCACTCACTTTCTCAATTGGTTTTGCATTCCCTCAAATGCTTATTATAAATGAGTGAATAATCAATGTCTCATGTTATACAATAAGTCTACTAACTTTTGCACATGCTTGCACTTGATACACAGTTAACATTTCCTTGAATGCAACATCTCGTACATTAACCCCCTAATTGCTCCAATCTCTTACACGGTTCCTAGTCAAGTCCTTAGTAGCATTTCTTCATTATTTTGATGAGTGCCTACTTTACTCACTAACTTTATATGCTTTCAACAAGCCAAATCTATCCTAATCATGGCCCATCTGATCTACTCTCTCTAGCACAATTGAGCTTTAATACCAATTGTCACGGGCTGGTAACTTTTTAGCCAAAATTGTGTTGTGCATGTCACTAACTCTTGGCTAACATGCTAATCTTCCGATAAATTTGAGCCATACTTGGATAGATAACCAGGCATTGTAGATTTCATTGTCTATACAACCAAAATCCCATATGCAATATGTCTGCAAGCAAACATGGACGTGTAATTGAAACATTAGTGCATATTAAGTCTTAAAGAACATGCCACACATTAAGCCTCTAGTACATATCAAGAAAGGACCTTTTTAAAAATGGGGAGAAGGATAACTCCATTTTATTAATATATATCCAATTACATCGTTTTGAGTGTATAGGAGGAGTATCTAAGCTTCACACTCTAATTCCTAATCTGTGCCACAATACCCATTCAAGTCACTGGAAGCGGCCCCTTGAAAGAGCATTCTAAGCAAAAGTCCTATTGGCAAGAGTAAACATATTTTTTTCCAGTTGACATAAGAATTTTCCTCCTAACTCTTAAGGGTTCTAATGTACAATCTCATATAGATATGAAGATAAAAATGCAAGGATCGCAATCATGTACTTCTCTACTTGTATTGGATGAATGATTGATGCCAAAAAGTTACAAATACCCTCAAAAAGGGGAAAATTTGAAAAGTAATCCACATATGCATTTGCTCCCAAATTCACTTCACAAGACCTGCTCTTCATATTTGATTTTTACGCTAAGTTTTATCCAAAATCAAGTATGTTTACCTCACAAATTGATTCATAAGGTCGACTTGTGAGATTATGCCAGTTGTATTCCCAAATTGGGGCGTAACATAATCAGGATACAAATAAAGTCAATAAAATAGAGAATACAACAAAAATTAATATGAATTTGAAAAATATTTTATCTAAATTAACTACTAAAAATAAATAAAAATTGAATTTAATTATCATTGTTCTTTAACAATATATTTTTAATTATAAATTTCAAATCTTGAATCCTCATCTTTTTTATTTAAAAGGAAAATAGTATTAAATAATACTATTCATTATAACATTATTAACATAAATGGATATGCCATGTAATTCGGCTTCCATTGTCGGGGCAAATGCATTCACAGAAGCTTTAGGATTTTCCTAAAAAAAAAAAAAAATGAGTGCACATCATGTTCCATAGTTTCATTTAACTATAAATGTTGCTTTATGAATTAAGAAAATTTACTTTAATGTCATGTGGGGTAACGAGGTTTCAGAAAGATAAAAGTTGATTTTATGAATTCATTGAGGCTCTAAAAAATCATTGTTATGAAATGTGGATCGATTTAGTCAGTTTAATCGATTGAATAGTTACTTTGTAATCAAAATAAATCAATTTGATCTTTAAATTTGGAACACTTAAAAATTCAATTCGATCTTCCATGAAATCCGATAAAAATTCGGTCATTTCGAAGAACCAATAGATCCAATTTTTTTCAACTTTAATTTCAATATCAAACTAAAAAAAATGCATGTTTTTTAACATATAAAAGCCAAATCCAAACCTCCTATTTCCGTAACCCAAATTTTAAAAACTAAAAAGTCTAAACTTAATAGTAAAGAATTCGCTATAAAAAATCCTTAAAATAGTGGCGGTTACGAACTGTGTGATAGTTTGAACTATCACAGAATATAATGATGGCGATTATGAGAACCACCAGAAAACATGGTGCCGAGTCATAATTAGCGACGATTATAAAGAACTGCTAAAAAATGAAATTTAGTGGTAGTTACCACTATTATTTTTTAAAAATTTGTAATTTATTTTTGTGGTAGTTCTTTAACCACTACTATTGTTTTTTTAAAATTTTTGCTATTTAATTTTGCAACGATTAGTTAACTGTCACTATTATTTTTTAAAATTTGCTGTTTAATTTTGCGATGGTTAGTTAATCATCGCTAAAATTTTGTTATATTTTTCTTAAAAAAAAATCAAACCATTCATTTTGTTCATTCCATTAATTAATGGCACTAATTATCTTTGTAAAATAAAAATGCAAACTTACGATGTAATAGAAATGACATTCATTCAAATGTAATAAAAATGGCATTCATTTAAATAAAATATTCAAATGTACAACCAAAAGTTATAATATTAATCAACTTTTACATTTCATTCAAAAACTTTTTAAAACCAAAAAAACAATAAAACCTAAAAAGACTAGGCAGGATCAGTGGTATTTCTATCTTGATTGCTCCTTCTTGAAGATCTCCATGCATTTACAGGTGAAAATTGATCTTCCAAATCAATATCAATACCATCTTAAAAAAAATGGAAGCCATTAATATAAAGCAAGGAAGAAGAAACCATTTAGCTGGCCTAATAATATAAACCAATGTAAAGGTTGTCATTAATAACCAAATTAAAAGACTTGACTGTTAAAAAGAGATCAGAGAATCCGGGAGCTTCGGTTATCATATCTATGCAATTGGTTAACTAAACTAACAATACTATGCCTGTGCTATCTATCAATATCAAAATTTATTATATCACAAGAAATGGAAGACTATTTACATTCGACCTACTTCTGTTTATCAACTACAAGTTCTGATTCCAAGGCATAAGAGGATTTTAGCAATAATCACAAAACACCTAGTAATAAAAGCTCGAGAGGAACCATGTTTTTGGTGAAAAGCATAGGCAGTTTTGAGATCCTCCAAATATCTGGTAATTAAGTTTGGATGTTTGTAGGCATCACATGATTGTGGCACCATGGTTTAATGTTTTACCTTATTTAATGTTTTGAAGGCACGTAAGAGTGTGAAAAAACTTTCATGTGGAAGATTGGTACAGAAGGATCTATTGTTCTATGATATATTGCTTCCACATTTTCCATATATGCTTATCATGACTTAATTTGTGAAATAATATAGCTATCACATGCACACAAGCATGCTATGATCGGTATTTTATGATCTATATAGATTTAAAACTTAGGCTGGTCGCGTTGTGGGCTATTGCCATAAAATTTGGATAGTGTGGAGCATCTGATTCATCTAATAAGAGGATAATGGAGGAGAAAGGAAGTGCTTACTCTAATTCATCTATTGTTCTATGCTATATTGCTTCCACATTCCTTAGGATTGCACTCACTAGCAGAAGTATCATGCTTAAATACAAGGAAAGCACACATCAATTACAATCACCTTCTATTATAAGATGATATCACATGTTAAGTTGATTACTTTTAGACTTGAGTAGTAAGGATAATTTAGACTGAAAGATAGTTGAAATTGTTTTTGTGAAGGGTGGACCTGAAAGTTTAAACTCTGGGAAAACACTATTCTACAAGCACTTGTAAATTTATCTAGAATCCAGACAAGTAAGACACTGAATACTCAAAGGTACAATTGAACACAATAGACAGACCAACCAGAACCAGATAACAGTACTCAAAAGGCTAAACAAAATAAGCACCAGTCCTAATTTCAATGATTTCACAACAATTAACAAACAATTGACACATTAAGTTAAAATGCTACTAAAACTGATTCAATCAATTTTATTTTCTCTTTTGACTTGAATCCACACATAAATTTAGAATATTTTTCAACAATGCATTAGCAATCTTAAAAGATATCATATGATAAAGTTATACCTGTTGATCTGCAGGTGGCTAACTAGACAAATAGGGTGGAATACACCCACCCATCGCCTTAATATAGTCCATAATGGCTTGCACCTGTGCCCATGTTTCAGCTAACTCCTGCTCATTTTGATATAGCTTTGATTTAAGCTTGCCAAGTTCTTCTTGGTTCGTAAGATGGGTACCAGATGAAGAGCTGGAGTGGATGCCACCTCTTCTTTGATATCTGCTCCTAAAAATGCTTGTAGGACAAATACCCATGCCTAGTCCTCAAACACGATCAAGGTGACACTTGTCCAAAAGCATCATCTAGACAAATTATTGAAAGCTATGTTTGGTTTGTTTAGCTTGTGGCTTCTTGCAATTTTTCCTAAGTAAACAACAAAACATAGGTAGCAATATCAATTGATTACTATTTTGAAAGTAATAAAGTTTTCAACAAATTCTCACCCCTATGCTCTTTGCCTCATCGTTCACATACGGGCCATCACTTCTCTTACGGATAGCATCCTACAACTTTACTCATCCAATAGATTCTCTTTCTCTTGTCATTTCAATAAGGAAAAAAGGTTATTTCATAGGCAAATCTTAATTGTATTCACTAAAATTATATGGCTATACTACTATTTCATCCTTTTTTTGTGTACATGTTTTTAACCTTGCAGTATGAAGGATGGTCTGCTTGCTTCTATTCTATGCATTCTGTCTGCACATTTCATGCATAAAAAACTCAATTACTCATTCAGCCATTGGTATAGGTATAGTTAAATTTAATAATTTTTACATACTAGAATTAAATAAACTACTAACTTTGTGTCTTTATTTATCCCAAATCAAGAGCAAGCCTCTCCATTACTCTCTTTTAATGCCTTTTGGATAGTTTTGTTTAATATTTTGCTCCAAAATGAAGTTGGGGTCATAATGCTTGTTATACAAGGCTCCTTTAAAATCTTTCCATTACTTTCCAATTATTTGATTAGTGAGCCACTTGGCCATTTCATTATTTTCAAATTGGAAAAAGGGTTATGACAAAAAAAAATTCATTAGTATCAAAATGAAATATAAATTGTAAATACCAAAGCAGTTCTATTGCATACAATTACTAATCTATTGAATACATCATCTTTGATTGGGTTCGGTATGTCTAGCCAAGCCTCATAATCTATGGCATATTTGGTCCTGGCCAAATAATCCATTGCACTTGAAAAAATACCTCCTTCATCTTCTAAAGGTCGACCAAGATTGTCTGTTTTGACTATTATTTTTTCTTCATCCAAGCTCTAAACTTGATCGACCTAGAACTTTTTGGCCTTGACCACACTGTCTTTATCGATTGAAAGAAGTACAAATATTAGTGCAATATTAACTCAAACACATAAAAAAATGATATATTATAGTTACCTATGACATTACATTGCCATCCATTTTTGGGCCACTTCTTTATAGCACTAGGAGCATCAACTTGTCCATAATTCATTTCACCACCAACATAAACATCATGTAATCTCATTACCCATATGAGCATCAGGCTGCGTGTCCTAGGTGGGTAGGGTGAATTGTATAGGCTATGCATGTGTGGGTCGTGTGGAGTGTGTAGGCTGAGTGGGCTGAATAGGCTAAGACTGTGTGGACTATAGAGGAGATGGGTAGATACTGGACACTCCCTATGTGCCCAAAACTCTTGAACGTCTCAACTTAGGCATTTCTACAAAATAGAAGGGCATATCAAGAACTGGTGATGTTCAGGTGAGTCACTTGTCTCTTTTCTTTAGGTCGGAAAAAAAAAAGGAAAAAAAGGCAATGATATATGGAAAATATCTTTTGGTTTTTTCTTTTATTTAGATATTTTTCAAATTTTAATTGATTTAAAATAAAACCAAATTATATTGGGTGTTGAAGTACTTTATTTGTTTTTGCATGATTCTACAGTGGATGACAGTAGACAAAGGAATAATTCATTCTGAAATGCTAGCAAGAAAAGGAACCAAAACACTATTGCAGCTATGGATCAATCTACCATCATAAGACAAAATGTTATCTCCTTTTTAATCCATTTTATAGCCACTCTTTCTAGCAAATTTAACAAATTTTTTGCCAATTATTGGCATTTTCTAGCCACATTTCTTTCAATTGCCAATGAAGGTTGTGAAAGATTGGAAAGCATAACAAAGCTTAGCATTGAATCAAATCCTGATATTTTAATCATCCATTCTCAGATGCAAAAATCCCCAAGCTTGAATATTAATCTTAAAATGGAAGTAGGGTCAAAAGAATCAAGTCAAAATCCATGCTTTCTCAGGAAAAGTCTACAATTGGAAGCTTGTTAAACTAGACTAATCACAATAATATCAACTTAACTTTTCATGCTGAATATGACCAATGCATGGTAGAAAATGAAGAAGTGGAAATTGAAGAGAAAGTGGTTACACTAAAGAGAAGTTATTCTAAGAAAGTGAGAGCTCCATTCTTAGGTCTGTTAAAAAAAGAGGAAGAAGCTCATCTTCTAATCACACCTTAGAAACAAAGTAATAATGGTGGGGCACAAAGAAGGTAGTGAAGGAAGTGGCATCCACATCAGCTAAAAGAGAAGAGAAGAGGAAGCCTAAGCCTTCTTTCTTTAGCAATTGCATGTGTTGTGCAACTGTGATGAACTAAGTCCTTGAAAAATTACATTTTGTTTAATTTTCCTTGTTTGAGCATTTTGGCTTTTGTTTCTAATTAATTTGTCTGAAAGTGCATTTTTTATTTGAGTAGATGTATTTGGTTTGTGACATGGTAAGATCTATAATGCTTCATTTTCTGTGATTGTTGCTGATGTAAATTCAAGATGAAGGATTCCATTATGAATTTTACTTTGTTTGGGGGAGTTTATGAAGGTGGGAAAGAAAGCATTGGGGATTAGCGTAGGTAGTTTTCCAGCCTCTAATTGCAACATTTGTTTATTTGTTGATTATATAATGATCTTGGAGGTTTATAAGATAAAACTTTCTAGTTATTTTACCAAGTTTTGGATTTTGATCATAGTGAAACATAATCAGATTACAATACAATACAACCTATCCTGATGACTTAGAGTAAGATTCATAAAGCTAATGACATAACTTTGTTATTTTAAATTGAACTTTTATCTCTTATAAGTTCAGAGAACAAACACTAGAATTAAAGAATCATGAGTGCCTTAAGATTTTATGTAAAGGTTATTGCTGCCTACATAGTTATAACATATGAATTAACTAATTTTTATATAATTCTACAAATTAATGTTCTTGTGAAGACTATTGCAACCTTTCAAAAACTATCAAATTCACCCTTCGGTTGAATGATAGATGCAACCCTTTATGATGCCCAAGATTGCCTACATTTAGCTTTGAGAGCACCACTTGGAAAAGGCCCCTAATGGGCAATAAAAATCAAATATTACAACATTTACCAAGAACAAAAAAAGCAAATGGAAGCCACAAACACAAATGCAATGACAAATAGAACAAAATTTGGATCATAATGTTAACCCAAATTCAAAGAATCACTAAGAATCTCCAATCAACACAATGGAAGCCACAAAAAGAAGATAAGCACAACATCAGAAGAAAAAGGCTTCTGAACGTACCACGAAAAGCGACAAAAAGCAGAGTTTATCAGTGAAGCAGGGGCAGAAAGTATAGGAGAAATGTAATGGTGAATGGAACAATGGTGAAAGAAGCAGGGACGAGAAAGGATGTTCGATGTAGTTGGCTATAGAATACCTAACTAATGAGGGTTTCAAAATTCTATCTGCTTTTGGAAAGGTTGAAATCGTTGATGGAGAGGAAGCTTAGGTTTCCATTTTGCAATTTTACCTATGAAAGTTTGATGGCACGCAATGTGATTTGGGAATTTTGTCACGCTCAATGAATTCTAAAAGAAAGTCTGAGGTGCTATTATACACAAAAGCTAGGACTTTTAGTCAGCGAATTTGGGCTTTAACATAGCAATGGTTATATTAGCAGCGGTTTATTTAACCGTTGCTAAATAACCACATCCAAAAACCCTTTTTTTGTAGTGATTAGATTTAAAGTTTAATTTTGATTTTTTTGCATTATGGTCATATAATTTGTATTTAAGTGTGTAAGGAGAAATAAGATGAGTTTTGAACCAAAATTGTGTTAGATGATTGTAATTATAATAAAATCAATGTTTACTTGTTACATTTTAGAAATTCACTAAGTAGATTTAATTTTTTATTTGCGTATATATAATATATGATCATATACATATAAAAAATATCTTAATCAGTTCAACCACCCAATTTGATCGGTTGAATCAATCTGGCCTTAATCTAGTCACCTTATCAGATTAGTGGTCAAGTTGGGTTTTAAAACATTGTGGAAAACATCATTCATAAAAATAATTTCATTTACTGATATTTATAATTGTAAAAAATTAAAATAATAGAAAATATTATATCTATTCAATGTTATATATGTGATGTATGGCAAAAAATAACATCCAATATTTTAAAGATTAAGTTAGTTTTCCCATCTATCATGACAAGATCTATTATTTTTTTAATTACAAGGTACGTGACATAAAAATTCCTTTAGTGATTACATGAAGAGGTTCACAAGGAAAAATTAGCTCACCAAACGCGGGAGAATCATGAAAGTCAGTGATATGGGGGCTCACACTGAGCCTAAAGCTTGAGTGAGACTAGCAGGGGATGCACCTCAGGTTGCTTCTCCTACAACCAAGAAGGAAAAATAAGCCACCAGTCTTCTAGCTTATGATCCAAAATGTAGGACCCATTAATGAAAGAAGTGCTTTAAACGCTAAAACGGCTAGAAGAGTGCCCTCGAGCTCAAAATGATTAGCCTTACAATGAAAAGAGCTCGCCATTTTCTGTAGAAATTGAGATGCAACCCCTTCTTTAGAAATTTAAAGTTCCCACGATATCATTGTATGATGGGAACAACGACCCGTGTGACCATTTGGATGCATTCAATGTCCAGATGGATCTCCAAATAACTAACTCTCTAATTAAATGCTGTGTCTTCCTAGCTACATTGGGCAGTATACCTTGGGTATAGTTTAATAGTCTCCCGACTTGCAGTGTCAATGGTTGGGAAGAGTGTCAAAGGAAATTCATTGATTAGTATTGAACATTGAAAAAATAACTC
This sequence comes from Saraca asoca, assembly GCA_026873985.1. Lineage (NCBI taxonomy): Eukaryota > Viridiplantae > Streptophyta > Magnoliopsida > Fabales > Fabaceae > Saraca > Saraca asoca. Next base: position 8,215 of record JANHAO010008928.1, on the reverse strand, counting down.
ATGCCACCTTATCTTCTTGCAATGATCTTCCAGCATAAGAATGAATCGCTAAAGGATTACATAGCCAGATTCAAGCGTGAGGCCAATTCTGTAGAAAACCTCTCCAAAGAAAGTATCTTGACAGTGATCTGAGCAGGGCTCCATAAGGACAGAAAGCTATACAAAAGCTTATATAAGTCCTTGGTACGAGATCTCGCTAAATTTTACGAGTGAGCTGGCAAGCAAATTAAATGGGAGGAAACTTTTGGCCCAGGAAACCCTGATTAGGTTGGCAATGTTAAGAAGAGGGGCAGGGCAATCAAAAGACCAATTCTAGTCACCAACTCACGAAGAAGGCAAAGCCTCAGTGACCTCAACATCTCGGTCGCCATGAATGCTATAGTGTTTTATCTGACACCCAAGACAGGATTTTTGCCATAGAAAGGCATAAAGAAGACTTCAAGAAGCCAAGGCCCTTGAGGGTCCCCAACAAGTTCAGGGATACAAGCAGATTCTGTGCTTATCATAAAGAGGTTTGGCATAACACTTTGGAATGTTGGACACTAAGGGATGCCATCGAAGACCTCATCAAAAGAAGCTGCTTGTAAGGTTATATGGTGAAATCACCAGAGTCACGAGCTAGATATCCCCAGTGAGGTCCCAATCAAGAGCAAGGACCCTCAGTTAGAACTATATTTTGATTTTGTAATATTGTTCAGAAGCCATTTAAAGTGTATCGAATTTCTCTATTTCATGGCCTCCGAAAAATTTTATTTAGAAAGAGTTCTTCTGTGTGAATAAAGTCAAATTCGATGTCATTGTTGGATAATCAGCTGAGGCACTGAGGTGCTAAAATAAACTCAATTACCCGCTTAAGCAATGAGATTGAGCAACGAGATTGCTATCTCACTGAGCAATGAGATTGCTATGAAGTTGTGCAATAAGACTGCTGATTCACTGAGCAATGAGATTGTTGTGAGACTAAGCAATGAGATTGTTGTCAAGATCAAATTTATCCCACCCAATGAGCAATGAGATTGTTGTGAAGCTGAGTAACAAAATTTCTGCTTCACTAAGCAACAAGATTGTTGTGGCACGATCTGCTAGACATAACTCTCATGTGACCCAATGCTCGTAGCTTTCATGCGACCAAATGCTCACAACTCTCATGCGAGTAAATGCTCACAGTCCTCATACGGCCTACCCAGACATCACTCATTCGAGACATTCAGATGCCTAGATTTATAATGGAAAATATGACCAATTGGTCGTTAAAGTATTTTATCTAGCTATAGCTCGCGAGAATTCACATTATTGTCTGTGATATGTAGAATATTCAAACTAACATTCAATGAATACAAAGAAAGCTCATACATCAAAAGCCTTGCTCAACAAGAAGAATTTATATTAGAAAGATCAAAATCCAAGTTAGCAAGCCAAAGGTTGAAGAGAATAAAGAGAGGGCCAACTCTTGGGAGGTGGATTCTCATTGGCTAGAGGACTGACAAGTATGCCAGCTCCTCAATCTTCTTCTTGTCATCCTCCTCAACTGACGGCTCCTTGCCTAACTCATGCTTAGAACAATTCAAAAGATGCCAAAGAGTATGGCCGGAAAGGTTGAATTCTATGGTAAAACTGTGAGGAAATAATCCAAGATCCGCGAAAGATCTACCAACATGCAGTAGGCCATGCATGCCTCATAAAATACCCAAGCCATCAAAAACATGAGAGGCTTAGTCAAGGATCCCATCAAGTTCTTCTATGAAGAAAGTAGAAGGCCTCTAGGCTTTAGATAGGCTAACTTGGTCCCCTAGAAAACTCACTATTATTTGGTTGTTCTTAATCAAGCAGTCCAGAGAAAATGAAGTTGCCATGCCAATGATTGAGAGCTATTCTCAGAAAGAGGTGTGGCCCAATGCAGATGAAATGAAAGATTGAAAACTTGAAAAGACAACATGACAGTCCGTATGCAAAGACTTTGACAGCACAATGAATTGCGAATACTTGACAAAATGATAACTTTCAGTCTGTGAAGAAAACTAAGAGTTGGGGGGCTTATGTTATGGGCATAATTCGATATATGAGAAAAATGGGTTAGCAAAAGATCTGAGTAGCGAGCCCAAAGCAAAAAGGCCCAGCTCTTCCGACCCAAGAGATCGCTAAGTGAGATCTCTAGGTCATGAAACCATGGCAGCTCACTAAGAGGACAAAAGTGTTAAGTCTTGGCTCAAATAATTAGTAAGTCCCCCTGCACAATCTTGTCTTGCCTAGAGTGAGCTCGACCTCATTGCCTGAAGGGCAGTAGCGACCCTGGGCTAGAAGATCTGGTTTGTGAAGCACAACACATAGCCAGAAGCTTGCTAAGGTTAAGCAGGAGATAAGCATGCGTCAGCTTGCAGGCTAGGTAGACTAGGGGCTCACCCACAAAAAACAACCTATAGAAGCCGAATTATAGGAGTCTATTTAGTCTTGTGCCGTTATTATTTGATGTAATAGAAATAAAAATTGTGTAATTACAATTGTAAGCTCCCCAACCTCTATAATAAGAGGAAGGAGATCACTATAAGGTAGGCTGAATCTGTGTACTAAAGCTCTGTAGAATTTTGCCAGAAGTAATAAAAACTACTATAGATGTAGAGACTAGTACTGCCTGATTTTGGCCGAACCATGTTAAAAATCCTCTATGTGTTTGCTACTCTTCCTTTCCACTTTCTCCGTCTCCCATCTTACTAACCAAAAAATAACTTGGTAATTCAAGAACTAATCTCGGTTGACTGGAATTTGGCAGAACCAAATTTCATTGTCAATACTTGTGAAATACAATAAAATAGGTAAATTTTTCCAAATTCATAACTTTTAATATGGGTTATGATTCAGTATATATTTGAAAAAAAAATCATATCACTAAATATTCTTATAGTTTTATCAAAATATTTATATTTTTTTACCATTTTTATTAACATGTAGTTTTCATACAACATTAAAATAATCAAAAATTATTTTAATAGAATTTTGATTGATGGAATTATAATTTTTATATATTTATTATGTGCAAAATTGATGTAAAATTATAATTTTTGTATAAAAATTATAAATTTTTATATTCAAATCATGATACCCTGACCAATAAATCATCACATATACGACGAACTATAAACTTGAAATGTATGATGGTTTAGTGTTTGCTAAGTATTACTTCTCTTATAGGGTGGGGTTTGAATCCCCATTTCTTTATCTTGGAGAGTTTTCTGTTATTGTTAGATTTTTGAAATCGGGATCAATTGAATGATTCACATTGATTCACTCCACTTATGGTGATTCACAATAGTTTGATTTGGGTTCACTAGTAAATTGGTATTAAGACATGAAATGGAATGGAACTTGAAATGTTTTATAGTTGAACTAATTGAATCATTTGGTATTTTTTTTTTTTTTGGTCATGATATAATTTGTGATTGGATGAACTATTAGTTAAGAATATAACTTTTTTTTTATCAAGGTTGTATTTGAGATTAGAAGAATCTAAATCTGTGGTAAAAAAAAAAAAAGATCATTTATGTTGCGAAACTTTTGCCATGTCATTTGTGACATGGTTCCATACAATTTGTATTCTCATAGTTAAACAGTATAGTTACAAAAATTTTGATCTTGTGGTACAAATTTAATCATAGCACCAATGATGATTTATTAAAGTGATATTATATGAAAGCCACTGAAGATAGATCATCATATAATACAATCATGCTGTTCAACGTATTGCTTCTATCGAATAAATTTTTATAATGGCCAGTAATTAATGTAGGATTTGTTTGATATTTTATAATCACTCCTCTATTTACGTGCATAATATAATGCTAGATCTAATGATTGTAATCAAAGCTGATAATGGCTTTCATGAAAGTAGTGGGTCTTCAACGCTTCTTTCCTTTTTTTTTTTAAGGTATTCTATTTTACAATTAAAACATATCATCAATTTAATTTAAGACTTAAAATGGTATTATTTAATCCTTAAAATTATTTATAATAGAATTTGAATTTAAGATATAAATGATTAAAGATAACAATTATAAATTTGACTGTTTGTCTTAAAATATTCAATTTTTTTAATGAATTTTACAACGTTTAAACCCATCGACCTTCCCTTCTTAGTTATTATATTCAGAATATTAAGTATGCTGATCAGTGTTACCTTAGTATAGGGTGGTCAAAAAGTTATCACTTTATTTGGTAGTAAAAGCGATTACTGCTTTAGTAATTAATGGATGACAACGGAGAAGAGGATGGTAACGTTAGGACTGTAGGGTTGGCAATATTTGCCAAAACTTTCTATTTTTTATTCGACTCGGTGTACCGAGCTGATGATAGTTAACTGTGTTATCCTACCATATGCATTTGGAAAAATTCCGATTGATATGCATTTTAATAAAATTTTTTTAATAAAGTTATATTTTTTTACAATTTTTTTATTGAAAGTTGTAACTTTTATATAAAAATAAAATGTTTAAATATTTTTCAGATGTAACTTTAAATGATAGAGTTATAACCTTTTATGTTTGTTACACACAAAATTTGTAAACATTTACAATTTTTGTAAAAAAATTATAAATTATTTTTATAAAAATTATAATTTTTATGACATTTATATTAAATTTTCATAAAAATTCATAGTAATTTCCGGTACAAAATCTTGATCTTGCAAGGCCCCAGAGTTATTTGGTCAAGTGGAGAGAAGAGATGAGAGAATTTTCCTTTAAGTTCCCTTTAAGCTTACAAGTTGGTTTTACTTGAGAACAATCCCTTGTACTTTGATGTAGGCTCATCTTTTCCAAGCAAAACCATTTTTTGTGTGACTCTCTAGTATTGTTTTTTTCTCTGATAAGTCTACTTGAAAATATTTTCTTGGAGGTGTATATTTATTTCTTTATAACTTCCTCTTAATTAAATATTACTTAAACTATATTAATATTACTTGTTGTGGATAGAAAATGAATGGCTTTATCTAGAATCATCGTGGATTTGACAATTCTTGAAGGTAAAATTTAATAAACCCAAATCTTAATTAAGTTGAATAGTTCTTCGAACCCCCAAACAACAATCTGGTTATATAAGTATCAGACAAAAGTAGAAATCAGACAAATATAGAAAGCAAAGGAAGAAAAGAAAGAATAGCAAGGTCAAAGAGGATTTTTTAATTTGGTTCGACTAAATTCCTTTGCTTGGATCCCTACGTCCACAGATAATTTTATTTCTCTAGTGAAATTTTGGTAGAGTTATAGTGTGTATTCCGAAGGATCCCTATTATGTCTATTTCTCTCCTTTTTATAGAGGTTGGGAGGTTATAAATGTAATTTAATGAATTATAAATCTGTTACATTAAATAATAAATGTATTTGACAATTAGGACTTCTACAAATAAGCTTCTATAGACTATTTTTTATTAGTGGGCCCCTGCAAGCTAGTTTTTGCAGGCTAGCCCCATAAATTGGGTTTACAAGTGGATATCTGCTTCAAGTTTAACCACGGCGAGCTTCTAGCTAGGCAAGATGCTGCGTCCTGTGAGATAGGACTCCTATGCTGGGATCGTTGCTAACCTTTGACTTGCGACATCGAGCTTGTGGCTAGCAACCTGATGCCCTTAAGTGATCTTAGCTTCGGACAGGTCGGGCCTCTCTCACTTGGACTCGTCTCTTGTAGGGCTCTTGTTAGCCCATTTTGCATGATACCAGAAAATACTCATAACAACAATGAACACATATATGACTTAAGAGGATTTTTGTTTGAATTTTGAGTATATTTTATTTATTTATAAAAATTTTGACATATATCTTGAGAGGTAAATCAAGATATATGGTTTGAGGATGATAATATAGGTATTTCATAGTTACTAAAGAATATTTGTATTGCTAATAAGTATAATGTGTGCGCTTGAAAGCACAAGGAAAGGATTTAAGGGCCCATTTTTTCTCAAGGAGCTTTGGCTATGCCTAATAAAAAAATGGATGAAATATGCTTTTTACTGAAAAATGTCTTAGATATGTTTTCCAAGGGCATTTTGAGGAGGATTTTTTGAGGAGGATTTTTTGATGCTCATGGTTTTTCCTTACAAAAATGTAAAAGTTTTTTTCAAAATTTCATGCAAATTTGAAATAAGAAAAATGTTTAAAAATAAATAAGAAAGTTGGGTTTGAAACGTGGTCTTGGATAAAAAACTATTTAAAATGGACTTACCATATATAGTATTCTAAAGCTTGATTAATCTTCATAGATTAGGAATAGATTCTCCAATTCTTACAAACTCAATATTATCTTGTTTTCAATTCAACCTTCATAATGGTCCAATTTTCTTCAATTGTTTTCTAGATCATACAGTAGCTTTAAGTAATCCTGACATAGAAACATTTTTATCTTTACTTATCAAAACCAAAGAAGGAAAATAGAAAGAAGGAATTAAACAAGCAGATATAATTTATGGGATTCATTATAAGGTCATGAAAGCTAATATCAATAATAAAGCTTTAAGAGTCTTTCCAAAAGGTGAAATTGTTTTAATAGAAGCTAATAATAGAACCTCACAATCCTTACTCCAAAAGCTCTAAGACAAGATCAAATATCCTTTTTATAAGAGTGGAAATTATATAAAGTCATGCCTCCAAAGTATGAAGAAAGCTCAACAATTAATCAAATAATTGAGGAACCATCAGGAGATGCAACCTTGAGATTTGCAAATAGATATTCAAGACTTTCAAGATTTGTATCTCTAGATGATTTTAGTACTAGAGCCCTTTCAATATCAAAATATTTTTCAAGAAAATTCATGGATTCAGCCTCAACATTAGATTTAGATCAATGGAATTATGTACATCTAAAATCTAGACAACCTCATATTAAACTTAGAGGAGAAAATTATAGTAAAAATATTCCAGAATCAAAATACAAAGTAGAATATACTCAACAAAAGAATATACCCTTTTCTAATATGGAAAATTAATTCACCATGATAAAAAGAGAATTTGTTTTAAATAAAGAATTGCTAAATAAAGAGTTATATTCATATAAAAATGAAGAAAAAAGAAAATAGTATTTTTCTAATTTTTCTCCAAAGTTACTAGATATTTACAAAATATATATATATATATATACATTATAAAACTTTAGAAAAATTGTAAAACTTATATATAATTTTTTCCAACTGCTTTGAAGAATATTATGTTAATAATAATATCAACAACCCTTTTTATAAAAAATAATCATAATTCATTCAATATGTTGCAAAAGACTACTCAACAAACAAAATAATTATAGGCAATCATCCTCGTTTAGAAGAAATAAAAATTACACACTTAGATTCTTCAATAATTGCTTCTCCTTTTGAGATAGGTATTTCAAAAAGTAGAGTGTGAAAACAATACTAGCCTTAAACAAATAAAAAATTGCTAGCATCAAAATAATTATTCTAATCAAATTCTCCACACAATAACAACCAAACTAAAACATGGAAACTTCCATAGACAATCTTGCAAATTATTTCTCTCTTCAAAAACTTGAAAATTCAAAATTTAAAAAAAGAAAAACCAGAGCAACCAATTTCTAAACCTTTTTTAATGTCTCAAGAAGAATTAAAAGATATTAAATCAAGAAAATCAAATAATTATGAAGATTTATTCAAAGAAATTACAATAAAATTACAAAATTTAGGTACTAAAGAAGAATATTTAAAAAATGCCAATAAATTTCAAAATTAGATGACAAAAGAAGACAGTTTGAAAAGATTAAAAGTCTTCATCAATTCAATAAAAAGAGTACAACAATTGCAGTAGGCAATATGCTTCATCAAACTTAAAACCCACTAACTTAATCTCCCAACTAGAAACCATGCATAAAGAAAATACAAAAGAGCATCTCATAATAGTAACTTCAATGATAATACAAATCCCTTGACGGTTACTTCCAATATTAATATTCTTACAAAAGATTTAAGATACTTAATTGAGATAATAAATAAAATTATGGATGTAGAAATTCAAAAGGAGTATTTGTTAAACTTAAAAGAAATTATTGATCCAAAAGAGAACCACAAAAAGGTGGAACCTTATTGTTAGAATAAAAATTCTACATATATGGGGCTACACATGTAAACATTAAAATGTATGACCATTATCTAATAAGCCTAAATAAAGTGGTCTAATTTAGGAATAAAGGTTAAGGCTTAAGGGGTAATTTTGTCATGGAATTAATG
>JANHAO010008927.1:0-18820 GCA_026873985.1 Saraca asoca | reverse complement strand
TTTGGGAGATGTGGTTCGGCCATCTGAGGGTTCTTCTGAGAAATTTTTTTGAAATTTTCCCTTTTTGGCTGCACCAAATCTAACAGTATTGTATCCCAGAACTCATTCAGTTGACTGAAGTTCGAGTCCCCTGTACAAACCGAATTTTACCGTTAACATTTTGGCGCTGTCTGTGGGGATCCATCTACTTCCTGAAGCTTCCGTTACAGTCTGATCATGGCTAGGGGAAGAACAGCTCAGAGTCCTACAGCTCCGGCTTCTCAACATCATACTATTGCACCTGAAATGCAAGAGGTGCAGACGCCTGATCAATCTCAATCGGCTCTAGAAAATACAGTCAAAGAGTTGGCTGAAATCGTTAAAGCGCTTGCCTAAGCGCAAGCACAAAATGCCCAAAGACAAGAAGAGGTCATGGCGTAACTCCAACAGCTTCGAGAAGAAGCCCAGAGAGAAGTCCGCGACGATCACGACGGCCAGCGACTGGGGGGCTCGCAACACGTAGAAAGCTCTACCCCTCAGTGCGAAGGCCAGCACCCGACAATGGACGAGGTTCTCCAAAGCACTCTGATCTATTACTTAAGGCCTTCCCCTAAAGTTTAATCCGGAGACAAATTGACGAATCACCTAACCAATTGAGCTGCGGGCTCACTGAGGCATGGAGATTCTTTAAAATAAACTCACCCAGCCAGTTGAGCTACGGGCTCGCTGAGGCATGGAGACGCTTTAAAATAAACTCACCCAACCAGTTAAGTTACGGGCTTATTGACTGGCTAGCGTAGCAGACGTGCTCACTGAGGCGTGGAGACGCTCGAAAATGGCTCACCAGCTGAGCCTTGAGCTCGCTGAGGCGTAGGGGACGCTGTAAAATACACCCTTTGGGCACAAGATCGCCTCGACCACAAGATCGGCCACCCCTTTAGGCACAAGATCGCCCCGACCACGAGATCGGTCACCCCCTTGGGCACAAGATCGCGAGATCACCCCAGCCACAAGATTGGCCACCCCTTTGGACACAAGATCGCCCCGACCATAAGATCGATCACCCCCTTGAGCACAAGATCACGAGATCACCCCGATCACAAGATCGGTCACCCCATAAAGTCACAGCTTTCATGCGCGCTAATCTTTTTGAGCACGAGATCGCTCACTTTTCTCCACTTCGCAGCTCTCATATGATTAAGTAAAGTCACAGCTTTCATACGCGCTAATCTTTTTGAGCACGAGATCGCACACTTTTCTCCACTTCGTAGCTCTCATGCGATTAAGTAAAGTCACAGCTTTCATGCACGCTAATCTTTTTATCACTCACTCCCTAATTCACAGTCCTTATACGAACTCGGATTAAGTCACAGCTCGCTTGTGACCAAGTATGCATATATCTAACTTTATTTTTTAGGTACATACAAGCCGACCAAATCAATTGAACCATGTGCAAAATGGAAAATAAGGCAATTTTATTCATTAAAAGACCTCAACAAGGAACGTTTACATCAGAAAGCTCTGAATACAAAACAAGGTAAAATACAATGGGGAACCCTAAGTACAAGCTAGTCAAAGAGCAAAAGAAACCCCCACTAAAAGAAGAAGAAAAGAAAGCAAAAGAGAAAGAGAAGAGAAGAAGAAACTAGCCATGGATGGCCGTGTTTTGAGAACAGCACGTCACTTTTTTTCTTCAAATGCACAATCGGCGACAGTGCTGCATCCCATCTACCCTCGACCGCCTGCACCTCCTAAAGAAACCTAACCAGGAAGCCTTAGGAGCTTGGCCGGCTGAACAATTGCCTCACGGTGGGACTGGGAGGATGTAATATGGGATCCGTATGAGATCCTTCCACGTTATCAGAGAAGACAATTCTTCCAAATCACATATGCAGTAGACCATACATGCCTCAAGGAAGGACCAAAGTTTCGAAGATGGCTCATCAGGGTACTCCATGATTTGTTGTAAGCGACAGAAATCGGAGGATGGTCTCCCCCTTAAATAGAGCAAGGAACGATTCATTAATGAGTCCAAATCCATCTCCCCTAACCATACGCATTAATTGGCCTAAAAAAAGGATCAACTTAAATGCAATCATAATTACCGGATGTGCTTCAATAATAACAAAACCTGGGGAAAGGGAAACGGCGGTTCAAACTTTTGACCAATTGAAAAGATGGTCTTCAAACTCCCAGCTCGCTACACAAGCTGAGAGTTGGAGGGCTTATGTTGTATACTAAAAACAAGCCTAGCAAGGACGAATCCTCGAGAAAACGAAGGCCAGTCCCCGCACCTCAGTGAGAAGCCTTCAGAAAGCTTCGTGTTATGGAAAGCGACCCCAAGGTGAGGCAGCAGACTCAGGGTCCTTGGATAAAGAAGATCATTCAACCAATAGGAGCACGTCAGCGAGCTCCTCCCTAGCGAGCTGTACCTCGCTGCACGGAGTCCCAGTAAGGCACTTATAAAGAATGACCGACCTCCTCACAAGAGCTTGTTGGCCCCTCTGTAAGCAGTACCGAGCTCGCATCCTCGGTGCCTCGCAAGGATCGTGAAGTCTGAACTCCAGCAATGGGTCATTAATCCTCTGTATGGACAAAGTGATGTCAAGCAACGGTTATAAGCCTACAACCAGCCTAAAGGACCCACCTCTGTAGCCTATGTACTGCAAACTACCAGATTATAGCCTATACTATCTTTTCTATTTATTACTTGATGTAATGCAACTGTAGCTTATAATTAATGCATGTAACCTCTCTTTCCTTTATAAATAGGACTGCATTGTTAGCAAAAGGGGGGAGAGGGCTAACCCTTATGAGCAGAAAGAGAGGAAAGCCGATCCTTGTAAACGGAAGCTCTGCTAAGTTACAATAACAGAAATATCTACCGTGGACGTAGGATCCAGGAAAATAACCTGGATTTAGTCGAATCACGTAAAATTAAGTGTCTTCCCTCATACTCCTTTAACCATTTACATCATCTACTTCACCTTTTCTCACCCGCAAACCAAGAATAGGTCTAGGATCCCAAAGAATCCCCTGTTGGCCGAAGTTTGGGATATAACCAAAATCCGACATCAATACATTTCAAATACATTGTTGATTGAGGTATGAAATTTCATTCTTCTTACACTATTTTTTGTTCTTTGTTGCTAAGTTATATTAAAGTTTTTATATTTTATCAGCTTTGGACTTTACTGTGGTTTATAGTTTTGGTTTCACCTTTTTTTTTTCTCTTTTTGTTTCTTAGTTTGTTTATTGGAAATAATTTGAGTTAGGGTTTAGTTTTTGACTGTGATTCTTGGTTGGTATGAGGTAGTAATCAATGGTCAAGCCTTATTTTCTTAAATTAGCATTGTAATATATACTTATTATTTATGTGTGATAAAATTATACACGCTTCTATAGCTTTGTAGAATAAAAACTAAAGGATTGTGATTAAGTTAAACTTCGAAAAAGAAAGTTTTATGTTCATTGTGATTAAGTATATATTATTAATGTTGAGGTTGTATCTAAGCACATATATTTATACTACCTAATGCTGTAAATATTTAGAGGATAGAAAATTTAAGCACATATTATTGGTATTGAGAAGTCAAAACCTTAATTAAACTCATATAGACCTAGAGTGATACTTATTTACCCTGATATAATTATGGTTTCCTAAGATATTCCTTAATCTTTATTTTGATAGGATGATGACGTACTCTTTGAATTATTATTTTGTGAGGTTAAATTCCTTTTCATTTTTCCTTTTAAATAGGCATATGGATCCTTCTCAGCATAGTGGTCCTAGTGGCAAGAATATTAGGGGTGCTACACTTATAAAGGAGATGACCTTGATACATAGTAAAGGAGAGAAGATAAAAGTTAAGTTTAATGCCAAGGGTTAAGCAAACGGGGTTGGTTTATTCAAGTATGAGTTACAATGGAATATTGACACACACCAAACTGCTAATCAATATTGAGCAGTGGAACAAGGACCAAAGGACATCAAGGAGAACATTTGGCAGCATGTCTTGGTATATGTTCCTTATCTCCAATTTGTGTATAAGATATATATAATTATCTTCTTAGGATAATTCTATATGAGTATAATCTGTGTATGTGTTGTCTTGAAGACCACCTTTGATGCTGACGTAGGGAGAAGAAAAAAGTCATGAAGCTTGCAAGAAAGCGATGGAAGGACTTTAAGAACTAATTGATAAGGGATTACATCATTGTCAAGAGGAAGGGTGATGAGAACCCCCTTAAAAAATATAATTTTCTTGATCAAAATGTGTGGGAAGATTTTGTGGAGTAGAGCCAATTGAGGCTTTTCAAGTAAATTTGACCATTTTACCTTATAATTTTTTCAATTATTATAAGTAATTTGACCATCTTATCAATTTTTCTTTGTCAACAAGGTATGAGTGTAGCCAATAGGAAGAGACAAGAAAAAATAAGTATAAGCATATGTTGTCTCATGGAGGATATGCGAAGGTAAAGCAAGTTTTGGTGAAAGAAAAGCTTACAAAACATCAAGCTTCTCAGTCTGATTCACTAGTTTATTCCATATCTCAGCATGAATTATGTAAGAGAGAAAGGGTCAATATAAAAGGGTGAATATATGATCGAAGAGAGCTAGATAGTTATTAGGAAAATCATAAGTAATTTAGAAGTGTTAATTGCTTAAGTAATTAAAATTGCAAGTAATTATAAGTGTTAAGCATTAATAAATATTCTTAATTTTATTCCACAAGATTCTCTCATGCATCAATTGACCCAAGAAGAGTTTACTCCATTTGGAAAGATGGACATACTGACAATTGCATTGGGAACTCAAGAGCATCCCAACCATGTTAGGGGGTAGAGAAGGAATGGGTCTTAAGGCCTATTTTGTAGAATCATAGAGGATCATCAATTTCTATGAAGGATCTTATTGTAGAGATTATTGCTTGAGTGACACAAAAAGTGAGAGAAGAGACTCAAGTCAAGATGGAAGAACTTTTTGAGAAGATGATGACCTACCTTTAGAAGATGCTCATGTAACCATTCGTTGACCTGAGGCCGGTAGATGATGAGGTAGAGATGCCTCTTCCCCCACCTAGCAATACAAAAGCTAGTTGCTCGGGAGACCCTGGCCTATTTGCAGTGCTATCGAGGTAAATAAGTAATTTCTAATATTTTTTGTGAAAAATAACATTATATCTTTTAATCTGGTTTTTTTGTCTATATATGAAGGAGCCAAATGTTATCTAGCTCTAACACCCAAGGACCATATAGTGGCATATGGGAGGGTTTTCCACATCCACACCTTCCGTTGCCAAGAACTCTCAGGAGATCAAGTGAAGGTCACATTGGCACCCCGCTAGATCATACTACAAAACTACTAATGCCAATGGATGCATTAGTGATAGTAGGCCAAGCGATTGAGACTTGCATTGCTTGGTTGAAAAGTCTAATCACTTTAGCTATAGAGGTATCATTTTCTATCTAATAAATAATTTTTTTGAAAGATCTAATTTTACTATATTTCTAATATCTGAATTTCATAATTTTATACATATCAATTAGGCATCTCACCAAGAAAGGAGTGAGCAAAACGAGGAAGAGATCATGGGGGTTAAGAAAAAGCAGATAAAGGAATTAATGACTCAACCAACTTAATCCCAAGACATGTTTATTATGAAACCAAGCAAATTAACTCTTCCTTGTAAAAGTTCATTTGTTATGGCTAATAAGATGACCAATGATGATTTTTTTTCTAAAGTCATATGGATGCCAAGGTTGTGGATAATGAATATGAAATTTTCATGACCAAGGATGACATTTTGTAATTCTTAGCCATGGAAGAGATGAATATGTCTTGTGTCCAACTCTTTGAAAAGTTAGTTTACATTTAATTTTCAATTCATAATTTTTTTATATTATATAGTTTATTATATTACTTATTTGATATTTTGTTATTATATGTATCATTGGATGTTGTGCACAATTTATGTGGAGAGAAGTTGGTGTACTGGCTTGATCTGATAGGACATTCATCATTCAAGGATATTAGAAACTTAGTTGATTTGTGAGTTGAATTATAAATTAAAATTTAGTTTTGGGATTTATATTATATATGATTTCCTTTATTAATATGCTAGTTTTTTTGCATGAATTTGATTAAACAGATATCTTAAGATTTATTTTTATTTAAGCGATTATAGGTAACAACCTAACACAAAATGGATCAATGTAAAAGTAAGTTTTTTTGATCATTTTGAATACCTTTTATAATAATTAAAGTAATTTCAAGAATTGAAATGGTTATTTGAGTACATATTTGATTTTTTGTAGTACCATCACCAACAAGGAAATATGGAGTGTGGATGCTTTGTGCAAAGGTATATGAGTGACATAATCAATCAAATGAAGCAAGACCAAGATTCACAAAAGGTAATAAAATATTTCACTTTTATTGGTTCAGCATTAGCTTTAGCATTACTCTTATTGGTGGAACCTATTGGAATTATTATATATGAAGACTATGATAGAATTCAATTTGTTATTATTTGTTAAGCATTACCTTCAACTGTTTCTATGATTTTGTTGTCATTCTCATATCTTAGCACCGAATGCAAATTAATGTTAGTTTTGCATAAACTTGTAGTACTTTGGAGGAGATACCAATCCTTACACTCAAGCAGAAATTAATCACATTCGAAATTAATGAGCTGAATTTCTCTTACTCAATTCGGTTGAATAATTATATAGACATAAAGTGTAATTTAATTACATAGAAACATATTGTAATTTATTGATTTTAACATTGTTGTTTTGCAAATTAAATTTTTTGTTGATCTAATAAAATGTATGTATGATTTTGGTTGGAAGGTTATTTTCTAAAAAAAAAAAATATACCTAGCGATAGTTTCTGTAAATGGGAAAGCCAAAATTATTAAATGTCTATTTTTTTTAAAAAAAAAAGAGTTAAGAGAAATAACGTCAATTTTTTAACCAAAATTGACGTCCATAATGCCATAAATGTCAATTAAAACAAAAAAAAAATCGATGTTGTTAATTTCAAATTATTTTGTCTATTTATGAACAAAAAATATTTAATATTTTGTATAAGCCTTACTCAAATTATTTTATCTAATTTTATTTATGAAAAAAATTATTCTCTAATCATTAATTTTTTTATTCCCAGATTAAATAATTCTATTTTGTGGACAAAATACTTCAAGAATTAAAATAGTTAGCAATAGGTTTCTGTAAAAACAAAGTATAATGTATTAATTTTAACATTGTTGTTTTGTAATGTATTGAATTTTTTGTTGATCCAATAAAATGTATGTATGATTTTAGTTGCATGGTTATTTTATGTGAAAATGTGACTTGTAGCAAGTTTCTATGAATGGGAAAGTCAAAATTATTAGATGTCCGTTTTTCTTTTAAAAGATGAGTTAAGAAAAATGACATTAGTTTTTTAACCAAAACTGGTGTCCTTAATGCCTTAGACATCGATTAATACAAAAAAACTAATATTGTTAATTTTAAATTATTTTGTCTATTATAAACAAAGTATTTAATTTTTTTTGTACAAGTCTTACTTGAATTATTTTGTCTAATTTTATTTATAAATAAAATTATTCTCAAATCATTAATTTTTTTATATTTCTAATTAAATAATTTCATTTTTCTAAGGTAATAGAATAATTCAAGAATTTAAATATTATTTAATTGGATAAAATAATTCAAAATTTAAAGATTATTTAAGGGACAAAAATAATTCAAAAAGTAATTAGCCTTTGGGTAATCTATTTGTGAAAATTTTAATATGTTATCTAAAACATAAAAAATGGATAAAAATAATTTAAAATAAATGAGTGTGGTGTGCTATACAGGGTAAAAGAAAATTAAGACACTGATTAACAACTAACATAGAAACTAAGACATATGTCTTTTATTAACAACCAATATACATTTCAAACATTTGACATCAGTTCTTACTAAAAAATCGACATTGAAAGTCTACTATTTATAAAAATGTTTTCACAAACTTGACGTCACTTTTACTCTCTTACTGGTTTGAAATCCTAGCTCTCTCGCCCCATCTCTAGTGATTCAAAGGCACTCTCCCTCTCACTCTTATTATCCTGTTGACCACAAAAGCCCAGCTCACTCTCACTCTCTTGGTAGTTTGAATCAATCTTCTTCGTCTTGCTCTCTCTTTGTTTCTAGGTAACAACTACTTTTCTTTTTAAATTTTATTAATGATTGATATTGTGTGGATGAGATGAACTATGTATTTGTTGAAATTTAGATTGGCTAGTCATAGATCATAGGTGGATCTCTATGTTGGTCCCAAAAAATGGTAAAAAAATGAATTTAGATCTTGACCTTATTCCTTTAGGGGAATGTTGTATGCTCTTTGATTTTATTGATTCCAAATGATTTTTACAGCTATGTCAATTACAATTAGATTTAGTATGCACTTCAGAAGTCCTTTCAATTGACAAGAATCAAATCATGTTATTAAGAAGACAAATTACAAGATTTATGTAAAAATTAGAAAATATGCAGAAGCAATAAAAACATAAAGAAAAGATCAAGACACAAAAATTTTAAAGTGATTCAACTTAAATAGAAATTGCAATTCAAGTCTGTTCCACTAGATTAATCTTCAATCGAATGATCTCTTCTATTACAATTCAAAAGAATTTAACTGGGCTTCCTAAGTGCTAATTTACAAGATTTTATTGGGCTCTTGCCTACCTATGATACAAAAATTCTCTAATCTCCTATAGCTATGATCAACCTCATTAGCTAAAAGATTCTACCAAGAATTCAATGCACCTTCTACCAATTGTAATCAACCTCACAATCTTAGAAGGATGCAAAGGGAAAATCAGCCATTTCCTTTGTATCCAAATTCCTAAAACTTAGAAATCTAAAATAGAAAATAGAGAAAGAAAAAAGATAAAGATACAATACTTAGATTGAGATGGATATCTCAATGATATAAGGTAAATCCTTCAATAAGTTGAACCAAGAATGAATTATTTGATGGAAAGTAAGGAGATAGGTAGATCATGTTTTGCTCTGAGAGTTTCTCTATGAATTTTTTGTAAATCTATTTTGAATTATTGTGAAACAAATGAGGTTTGAGGTTTTTATGCTTGTAACAACTGCCATTTTAAAAAACTAATTTTCTATTATCAAATCGATTCGTGATGGTTATAACTAACTATAACAAACTCATAACAGACTGATCGATTTATGAATTGATTCAGCTTATGTGAAAATTCATCAAGGAATCGATTGATGAATTGAATCAAAGTATTTTGAAAATGGATGTTGAATCGATCGGTGAATTAATTCAAAGAAAATTCCAAACTTTTGGTAAGAAGATTTTCAAAACATTTTCTTCATGAAGCGATTGATGAATCGATTCTAGTTAATTTCACAAGTTTTTCTACATGAATTAATTAGTAAATTGATTCAAGTAGTCAAAAATAGTTTTTATAAAAGTTTTACTTATAAAAGAATATATGAGGAGTTTATTTGAAAATCTTTAATTATATACTATTTAAAAATGATTATTGTTATCTTAAATCAAGTTATTTTATAAAACATAATTGGGTCAAATTGTTTTAGGATTTACTTACAAAAGATTATATGAAAGCAAATAAAAGACTTAATACTAATGTACCTTTTGATCAATTTTGAATAACTTTCAATCCTATAAAACAAATAAACACTCAAACTCATGTTGTTAGATTGTAATACAAATCAAAATTGTTTCTTAGCAACAAAACCAAGGAAAATGTATAGCTAGGATGGCCTAGGCTAACAATATCTTCCTTTTTAATGATGACAAATAATTTTAGATGAGAGATTCAAAGTTAAAAAAAATCGGATGATTTTTTTTAAAAAAATATTCCATCAATTCAATTTTCTCATCTTTTTTTTTAAAAAAAATCAGAAATCTTTGAAAATCTCATTTCCCTCCCCCTTTTGGCACATTAAAAAGAAGAAAAAGAATTAGATTTTCAAGAATAAAATCATCAAAAACATTAATCATTAATAGTAATATCAAGATTGTTTGTAAACTAGCTTATTGTGATTTAAAATTATGCTCCCCCTCAACTAGCTATTCATCAACTTAATCAGAAATTTATATTAGAATTGATTTAATAAAGAAAAATCATAATATGAATTGAAACAAAAAGCACTTTTTTGGTTTATGATAGTAGATTTTGAATCGATTAGGGAATCGATTTATCTGATATTGAATCGATTCGTCAATCGATTCAGCTATAGTGAATAAAAGTTTTCAAAAATTGTAAAAACAGGCTAAAACATTTGAAAATTGTATGAATCGATTTGGGAATTGACTTATGGTGCAAATTTTGGAATCGATTTAAAAACTCAAATTAAACCTAGAAAAATTGGAATTGATTTTGAACTCGATCTAGAACATCTGAAGTTTGTTTTAAGCAGGTTTAAGCCAAAAAACTTGAACATTTGAGCATATACTAAGATTGATCAGTACAAGTTAAAAAAATTCAACATCAATTTGCATGATATACACTTGCAAAATAAACTAAAGAAACTTTGATGCTCAAGTTAGAAATCATTATAAAATCATACATGCAAGTTAGAATATTGAAAACATTAAATCATGAAGTTATCAAATATTATTCAATCAAAATTGTTTTCTAAGGAGTCTAACATTCCAAGCTCTCTTCAAATGAATATAAATGGCTTTTCATCTAGTGATTTAGTAAAGATATCAGCTAGTTGAAAATCGATTTGTATAAACTTAATTGAGACTTCACCTCTTTGGACATGATCTTTGAGAAAATGATGCCTTATTATATGTGTTTTGTTTTTAAATGCATGACAAGATTTTTAGTGATGTTAATATTACTTGTATTATCACACATTATTGGTATCCTATCAAATTTTAACCCATAGTCTAAAAGCTGTTGTTTCATCCATAAAATCTGAGCACAACAACTTCTTGTTGCTATGTATTCTGCCTTGTTGATAGTAAAATTTGGTTCTGAGGATCCAAATCTTAGTTAATGGGGACAATTCTTGAAACCCCAAACTGCAAGTTAAAAATGCAAGTTTGAATCAGGAAAATGAGAATGAAGATGAGGAAGGACAATAGACACTGGATTTTTATAGTGGTTTGGCTAAAACCCGTTTAGGCCCCTACATCCATGATGATTTATATTTTCCATTGAACAATAGTTACTCTATGTGGTTTGACAGAGCTACAATGACAGTATACTCTCACTTTGCAAGAGCTCTCTCACTATTCTAGTAAAGTATCTGCATGCAACTTCTTACTTACTTATTACAATAGTCTCCCCTTCCTATTTACAGAAGTAGGGAAGATTATAAGTGTAATTTGATGATAGCAAAATGATTATTTTCACTGCTTCAAGCATTAAATACTTGGTGTCGGGTAATAAATGTCAGGCAAATCATTGTCAGACTGTCAAGGGGCTGATGTGTTGATTTTGGAGGCTGACCTGTCGGTTGGAGATACGTATTTTCAACTACTGACTGAACTCTTATACATATTCTTGGCTCACTATCTTGGTGACCGGAGGCTGTGCTGGTCGACCTTGCTAAGTTCATATAGTGGGTCTCTTGGAGGATGACCGGAGTGGCACGCTTTTGTTAGTGATCTGGAGTCCTCTTTAACAGGTTATTTCCTTACTTGGCCTTCGTCCTATGTCCTACATTCACGGCTAGCGAGTTGGGACTCCCTGCTGAGTGACCTCAATTGTTGGGCGATCTAGGCTCTCCCTGGCTGGGCTTTGCTTTTTATCGAGCCTTTGGTGAGTCCATTTTGTATTATCCAGAAAATACCTATAACATGCCTTAGTAGTGGAAAGTGCTATATAGTTCTACTTTTTGTAGGACCAATTGACTAGTGAATGGCTAATAAATTGACAAGCACCACTAGTGCTCTTCTTATCAGTCTTGTTACCAGCATAATCTGCATCAGAATATCTAAGTAGACTGTAGGTATCTATTTTTGGATACCATAACCCTAAATTTTTAGCTCCAATAAGATATCTAAAAATTCTTTTTACTACTTTAAGATGTGATTCTTTTGGATTAGTTTGGTATCTAGCACACAAACAAACACTCAGCAAAATGTTAGGTTTGCTAGCAATCAAGTAAAGCAAACTTCCTATCATTCTTCTAAATAGTGTTACATCTACATTTTTACCATTTTTATCAGAATCTAATTTGAGTGCAGGACTCATTGGTGTTCCTATGGGCTTACAACTATTAAATTGAAATCTTTTAGTTAAATTAGCAGTGTATTTTGTTTGGTTCAGAAAGATACCAATTGAGTACTGTTTAATATGTTGTCTAAGGAAATAGGTGAGTTCTCCCATCATACTCATCTCAAACTCACTCTACATAATCTCAAAAAAATCTTTGCACAAAACATCATCAATAGAACCAAATATTATATCATCTACATAGACTTGAACTAACAAAATAAGTTTTCCTTTTTCTTTTATAAACAATATGGTGTCAACCTTTCCTTTTCTAAAACCCTTTTGTATTAGAAATTTACTTAACCTATCATACCAAGATCTAAGGGCTTGCTTTAATCCATACAAAGCCTTTTGAAGTTTAAAAACATGATTTGGATAGAGATGATCCTTAAACCTAGGGGGTTGTTGAACATACACCTCTTTTAAAATGTATTCATTTAAAAAGGCATTTTTAACATCTATTTGAAAAAGTTTAAAATTTCTAGAGCATGAGAAAGCTAGTAACATCCTAATAGCTTCTAACCTAGTAGCTGGTGCAAAGGTTTCATCATAGTCTATTCCTTTTTCCTAATTATAACCTTTTGCAACTAACCTTTCTTTATTTCTTATTATCAAACCATTCTCATCTAATTTATTTCTAAAGACCCATCTAGTAGCTATAACAGAACCATTTTTAGGTTTTGGTACTAGTGTCCAAACTTGGTTTCTTTTAAATTAGTTTAGTTCTTCATGCATAGCTAAAATCC
The DNA here is from genome assembly GCA_026873985.1 of Saraca asoca. NCBI lineage: Eukaryota > Viridiplantae > Streptophyta > Magnoliopsida > Fabales > Fabaceae > Saraca > Saraca asoca. The sequence continues at coordinate 5,814 of JANHAO010008927.1, read as the reverse complement.
AACTTTCATCTTTTAATGCCTCTTGAATATTTTTAGGCTTAATATGTGCAACAAAAGCTAAATGATTGCAATATTTCTTAGATGACTTCTTGTTACCCATTTATAGCTTTTCCTATTATCAAATTTCTAGGATGATCTTCAATGAACTTTCACTATTTCTGAGAAGTAGTTGATTTAGAGATGTCCAAGATGATTGTATCATCATCATCTTCCTTTTAATCAATAATATTTATCCTTAATTGGTGTTGTTGCTCCTTTGAATTAGGATTAGAATTCAACCAGTTTTATTGGTCGTCTTCTATTCTTAACCTATCTGCATTTAAGGTAAACTCATCAAAGATAACATATATGGATTCTTCAATCTTTAGAGTCCTTTTGTTATAAACATGAAAGGCTTTGGTAGATGAAGAATATACAATAAAAATAGCCTCATCTGATTTACCATCAAATTTATCCATGTTTTCTTTCCCATTCTTATGCACAAAGCACTTACAACTAAAAACATGCAGATGTGACATATTAGGCTTCCTTCCATAATAGAGTTCATAGGGAGTTTTATTCAAAATATGTCTTATCAAGACTCTGTTAGATTTATAGTAGGTAGTATTAACTGCATCTGCCCAGAAAGACTTTGGAAGTGAGCCTTCATTCAATATTGTTCTTGCCATATTAACTAAACAACTATTTTTCTTTCAGCTACACCATTCTATTGGGGTGTTCTAGATGCTAAAAAACCATGGCTTATGCCATTAGATTCACAGAAAGTAGCAAACTCCTTGTTCTTAAACTCTCCTCCATAATTGCTTCTAATGCTTACTATGGTTAACCCTTTTTCATTTATCTAAAAGCTTTAAAAGTATCACTTTTATCCATGTAAATCTAGAATAATCATCTACAATTACAAGCACATAGAGATTTCCTCCATAGCTCCTAATCCTAGATGGTCCTACTAGATCCATGTAAAGCAAATCAAGGGGTTTTGAAATAGAAATAACATTTTTTTATTTAAACGAGGATTTGATTTGCTTTCCTTTCAGGCAAGCATCATACATTCTGTCCTTGGTGTAGTTTAGCTTTGGCAATCCTAAAACTAAATTCTTTCTAGAGAGTTTTCCTATAAGTTCCATATTGGTATGTCTTAGTCTCATATGCCAGATCTAGGGATCTTCATTCAAATGAACTAAATAGGATGAATCTAGATTTGATTTAGCAGTCAAGTCTATTATATAAATGTTATTAATCTTATATCTAACAAGTTTGACTTGTGTGTCACTATTATTAATAACCAGACATTTATTTGCATTGAAAATTACTTTATTCCCTTTGTCATAGAACTGACTTATACTTAATAGATTGTGTTTCAAACCTTTAACCAGCAACATATCATCAATGAAACAATTAGGCATCTTATCGACTTTACCTATTCCGATCACTTTTCCTTTGGCATCATCTCCAATGGTAACTTTACCTTATGTGATAGATGTAAAAGTGATGAAGTTATTTCTACTCCCCATCATATGACGTGAACATCTACTATTAAGGAACTATAGATTGCTTCTCTTCCTCCTACAATCTTGTAAAAAAGATATTACACTTATTTTATAGGAACCCAATTAATCTAAGGTCTAGATCTATTAGGTAGCAGTGAAACCTTCTTTTTAAAACTAGATGTGTTAGGCAGCTAGACCAGTTTTTCATTTGGTCTTAGAACATATGTGCCATTTCTAAATGGGAAAAATTTAATACAATGACCTCTATGGTTACAATAAAAATAGGTAATATTATGAAAATTTCTCTTTATTCTTGCTTGTTTATAGCCTAAACCAACTTTGTTTTGAGAGCCCTTTTGATTTTCTAGCATGCTGTTAAACTTAACATTGCTATAAGCAAATCCTTATAAAGCCTTATTCAATTTTTCTATCTCAAATTTGTAAGACTCACAATGATGACATACTTTGCTCTCACTTAATAGTTTCTTAGCTAATACATTTAGATCACTATTTTCCTTTTCAAACTCCTTAATTTTTTTAAGCAAGTTTTCATTCTAAGTTCTCAATTGCTTTAACTCCTTGTTAGCTTTGGTCAATGCTTCATAAATTTCCTCATATAGATCATCAGACTCATTAAGTATCAACATCAGTTTGACTATTGGATTCACTATCAGTATCCTTTATGGCTTCATTGTGTTTGGCCATGCGACACTGATGTTGTCCCTTTTTGGAATCAACCTTAATTTTACCACTGTAAGCAATTTCCAAAGTTTCCAAAATTTCCTTTGCTATTACACATTCAAAAATTCTTTCAAATTAGTTAGTTTACAATAAACTAATAACAACCCATTTTACTTTGGAAGCAAGGAGGTGTTTTCTCCTTTCCTACTTAGTCCACAAAAGTTTAGACTTCAGCTATAGTAATCCATCAACTGATCTTTTAGGACATTCATATTCTAATTCCAGAATTTCTATCATGTCTACATCTAATGCTTCTATGAACGACTTAATTTTAAGTTTCCAAAACACAAAATTTTCACTATCAAAATAAGGGGACTATTCAAGGATTAATAGTTAGGCAAAACAACCAATTTTGAATCCATACTTTCGTTAAATCAAGAGTATCAAGAGCCAAAGCTTTAATACCAATTGTTGGTTCCAAAATATGGTTAAAAAAATGAATTTAAGGGAATGTTGTATACTCTTTAATTTTATTGATTCCAAATTATTTTTACAACTATGTCAATGACAAGTGGATTTAGTATGCACAACAGAAATCCTTTTAATTAACAAAAATTAAATCATGTTATTAAGAAGACAAATTACAAGATTGTAAAAATCAAAAAATATGCATAAGCAATAAAGACAATAAAGAAAAGATCAAGACACAAAAATTTTAAAGTAGTTCAACTTGAATTGAAACTACAATTCAAGTCTACTCTACTGGATCAATCCTCAACCAGATGATCTCTTCTATTACAATTCACAGGAAGTTAACTGGGCTTCTTGAATGTAAGTTTACAAGATTTTACAGGACTCTTGCCGACCTATGATACAAAAATTCTTTAATCTCCTATAGCTATGATCAACCTCATTAGCTACAAGATTCTATCAAGAATTCTATACACCTCCTACCAATTGTAATCAACCTCACAATTTTAGAAGGATGCAAAGGGAAAACTAACCTTTTCTTTTGTATCCAGATTCTTAAAACTTAGAAATTTAAAATAGAAAATAGAGAGAGAAAAAAGTTAGAGATACAATACTTAGATTGAGATGGATATCTCAATGATCTAAGGTAAATCCTTCAGTAAGTTGAACCAAGAATGAATTATTTGATGAAAAGCAATGAGATAGTTAGATCATGTTTTGCTCTGAGAGTTTTTCTATGAATTTGTTGTAAATTTGTTTTGAATTATTGTGAAACAAATGAGATTTGGGGTTTTTATACTTGTGCTAACTGAGATTTTAAAAAATTAATTTTCTATCCTCGAATTGATTCATGACGATTATAACTAGCAATAACAAACTCATAATAGACTAATCGATTCAATTTATGTGAAAATTCATCAGCGCCTGAATTGATAAATTGAATCAAAGTATTTTGAAAATGGATATTGAATCGATTCAAAGAAAATTCCAAACCTTTGGTAAGAACATATGAAGAGTTTATTTGAAAATCTTCGATGAAGTGCTCATTTAAAAATGATTATTGCTATCTCAAATCAAGTTATTTTATAAAACACAATTGGATCAAATTGTTCTCCAATTGTTTTAGGAGTTACTTACAAAAGATCCTATGAAATCAAATAAAAGACTTAATACTAATGTAGATCTTTTGATCAATTTTGAATAACTTTGAATTTTCCAAAACAAATAAACACTCAAACTCATGTCATTAGATTGTGATATAAACCAAAATTGTTTCTTAGCATCAAAACCAAGGAAAATGTATAGCTAAGATAGCCTAGGCTAACAATCTATTGATCGGTTAAGTGAAGAATATGCAAATAGGTTTGGGGAGTTTATTAGATTTGTTGTTAATCAATATGTTGCAAATAGTAATGAGCTAATTAGATGTCATTGTGTAAGATATTGTGTTAAGAGAACGAAGTTAAAAATAAAAGATCATTTATTTATACATGGCATTAATAAAGGATATATACAATGGATATGTCATGGTAAAAGTAAATTGTCAAGTGTGTCTAGTAATTATCAAGACAAGGAAGGGTACCAAAATGATGAAAGTGATGTGGGTTTGGATGATCTATTAGAGGATAAGGTGCATGATATTGTTGAAGATAATTTTATTGAGCAGCCATATGTCTTTGAAAGCTTTTTAAGTGATGTAGAAAAGCCTTTGTATCTAGGTTATACTAAATTTATACGATGATCTATTGTATTGAGATTATTCAACTTGAAAGCAGGGAATAGGTTGAGTGACAAATGTTTTATAGCCTTACTTGAAGTGTTGAAACATATGCTTTTGGAAGGTAATGAACTTCCAAATCGCACTTATGAGGCCAATAACATCTTGTACCCGATATATATGGAGTATAAGAAGATACATGTATGTCCTAATGATTGTATATTATATCAAAAGAAGTACAAAAGTTTACATGATTTTCTAAAATGTGGGGCATTACGTTACAAATTAAAGAATGATGCCATGAAAAATAAAGGGGCTCCAACTAAGGTACTATGGTATCTTCCAATAATACCAAAGTTTAAATGCATGTTTGCTAATGCAAGAGATGCTAAGAACTTAACATGGCGTGCAGACTAGATGAATTTTGATGACAAGCATTGACATTCGGTTGATTCTCCTCAATGGAAAACACTTGATTCATTATTCCCTAAATTTGGTAGTGAAGCAAAGAAACTTTAGGCTTTCACTTTGTATAGATGGAAGGAACCTTCATGGTGACTTGAGTAGCAAACATAGCACATAACTCATTTTGTTGGTAATTTACAATTTACCTCCTTGGTTATGTATGAAAAGCAAGTATATAATATTGTTATTGATAATTTTAGGCCCTAAATAACTAGGAAATTATATAAATGTCTTTTTGGCACCACTTATTGAAGACTCGAGGATTATGTGGGGTGAAGGAGTGTTAGTGTTTGAGGTATATAGATGTCTTTTAGTTGCATGCCTTGCTCTTTTGCATAATAAATGACTTCCCAATTTATGGAAGCTTGTTCGGATACAGTGTCAAAGGACACAAAGCATGCCCTATTTGTGAGAACAATACATATTCTTGTCAACTTAAGCATGGAAAGAAGACAGTGTGTCTCAGTCACTAGAGAGTTTGTCCCCAGTCCCACCATTATAATAGGCAAAGAAAGACTCTCAAGGGTCACCAAAGGAGGGAAAGGCTCTAACGTGATTAATTGAGGACCAGATTTATGAACAGGATAAAAATAGTCATTTTTGAAAAATCCTATACACCTGCTAATGATGTATGTGGAGACAAATATTGGCAAATCTTGTTTGTGAGATATAATCTTGATGTGATATATGTCGAGACAAATATCTACGATAGTCTCATTAGAATGTTTTTGAGCATATTGAACAAGACTAATGATGGAGTCAAAGCCAGACTAGACTTGGTTGGAATGTCAATACAAAAAGAATTAACACTAGAGAAAAAGGGTAAATGTACGTATTGATAGGTTTGGTGCAACCATGGGGGGGAAAAATTTCAAAAAAAAAAATTTGGGTAAAACACAGCACCTATGGCCGGCCCAAACCACCCATGAATCTCATTGGTTGAGGTTCCAGAACAAATCAGAGATGAAGGAAACAAAATTAACCTTTAGT
>JANHAO010008926.1:0-18823 GCA_026873985.1 Saraca asoca | reverse complement strand
ATTGGTGAACTTCCAAATTGCTGTGATGGGAAAAAAGGAGGCAGAGTTGTTGGTGGAAGCTGCAACTTTAGATATGAGATCTATCCATTTGTCAACGAGTAACTTGGAAGTTCTAGGTTAATCAAGAGGTCATATGTTTGAAAATAAAGATGGCCTTTATAATGAACAAATTAAAGTACCGTAGACGGCGATTAACTGTTAATTACTTGTTAAGATCTTTGAATTTGTAGCCTGTATGTACTGATCATCCATATTGTTGAATAAAAGTTACTCGTTATTTACTAAAAGGAATTGTCCTTTTTGGCTGTTTATTTTTATTGATTAATTTGGATAATCCATGTTAGAGTTTATATGTGAAATATATACCAACTAACCTTCTCATATTTATTCAATTTCTGTCATAAAAATATGCTTAAAAAAATTAACTGACCTTGTGATGAAGTATATAATGAGAAATATATTTATATAATAATGATAAAAATAAAGTACAATGAAAATTTATTACGTAGGCATTATCTAACACCTCATATTTAAACATTATTATTTATGTGTTAATAATTATTAATGTGGGTCTAATTTTTTTTCTAAAAGCCAAATGCAAATTAAATTAAAAAATAACTTAATCTCTTAATAATATTTATTGTATATATTTTTACTGCAATTAATTGTGTCAATCAATATCACAATTTATTTATACAATATTGCAATTTCAATCAATAAATCATATAATTTTTTCCCGTTTGGACTACCCAAATCAACTAGAATAAAAAGAAAATCAAGAATTATAAAGTTTGCATACAGGTACATAATTTTTTTTATTATTTTAGTATTTTTCCGGTACATAAATAATACTAAAATAGTATTTTACTGATACATAAATAGTACTAAAAGACATTGTCTTTTAATATTTTACTGGTACATAAACAGTATTTTAGTTTGCTGCACAATTTTTTTATGAAACAGTTATAACGTTTAGCTTAAAAGTTACAATAATTATATTGTTTGTATGTATGTGCATATATGTATGTATGATGGAAACACTCAATATCTGAAAAGCTTACATTTCACTAGTAGATGAAATATTCACCCTATTCCATGTTGTCTTACAAGTGTGTACAGGACAATGTTAGTTAATTACATAGAGCATATGAAATAGCTGTCCTTATGAAATCCTGACATGCGTTAGAATATTACATTATTCAATAAGAAATAACTATTACGCAGTTAAATAATCACTGTGATGGCCATTATGGTTAACAATAATTGAAGATGTCATTTGTCCATGCTTATCCAATTAACAGGATTTTTTTTTTTAATAATCTTTATATGGTATTCATGCAAAGTATCACAAGTTGGAGCAGAAAAATGTATTCAGTTTAACATAAAATTTGATGGAAAAATCAAATATAGTATGAAGGCCCTATGACACAAATATGAAAGCAATTCATTTTTTGTAATATTTTTCCATTTTCTCTCATTTGAGGGTATTTATATAATTTTCTCCTAATCAAATTTTTCAGTGCTTATTGGAAAGCATGTAACCATGTTTTTTGAATTTTTAACTTCGCATTAATATAAGATAACACACAATATTCTTTCCGATCTATAAGAAAAGACCTTTATCTACTCATAAAAATTATATTTACTCCTATAAGGTAAGTTTTCGTGGCCCTTGATGGGGTATTGTGGCACTGATCTAAGAGTCATAGTATATGATTTGATGCCTTTTTTAGATACTTCAAATATATAATGAGGTGTATTACGAATAAAAGAAATAATATTTTTTTAATTTATATTATTCTATATTTTATTTGTTTTTTATTACATTTGTCTGCGTTTGCCCATATTATATAAGTTGCATCATTGTTATCTTATTATGTGTATCGGTTGCCTATGCTTCCTTACAATTGCCCTGATTGTTCTATATTTGTATATTTTGTCAGTTATTTTCAAGCTTAAATAGAATATGAATCGATTAGTTGACTTATATTTCCCAAGTAATAAGTGTCTAAACACTCAACCATTAAGTTGTCAGTCCATGTCAGAAAGGACGACCACAACCTTTTAATTCCCCCCCTCCCTTGATTTTTTATTATGCACAACCTCATGTTAATGCCAAAATGCAGACGGTCACCGCTTGCAATTGAACTAACATAAAGAAATTCAGAACAATCCTGCCGGGTACCAAATTTCCAGAATAAATTGAAGTATTCTTAATTGAAACACAATAAAGAAAACAAAGCCTATGCAATGTGCATATATTGCCCAAACTAAGCAGCAAACGGACGAAACATTCAACCAGGTAAAAACCTAGTCGTTGTGAACTGCTGGCTTGTTACGACTATCTGCATGCAGACTTTTCGTCATCTACTTCTATATTTTAAATTAAACTCGGTCTGAATTGAAATTCGGCCTGGGAGAAAGATTGATTCGCGGAGTGGGAGACGACTACTTAGAAAGGTTAGGATATCATTGACATTTAGTTAACTGTTTAAAGTAATACCTGATAAAATTTTCCGTATAAATCTTATAAGATTTTTTTTCATAATATTATATCTATATTTAAATTTGTATGTGAAATGTTTAAATTTTTTTAAAAAAAAAGTGTAACATTTATTATTATTATTTTTTGACTCTGTAATTTTTTTTGTAAAGTTTGAAATATTCAGAAATTTATATTATAAGATTTGTAAAATGTATTTTTAAGAGACTTTAGTAAGTGATTTTATATGAAAATCTATAATTTACTAGTGGTTGTTTTAAGTGTTTTGATTGATAAATTAATTATTTTTGTTTCCAAGTACTTAATGAATATTTGACCGACTTTATGAAAAAATGTAAATTTTTAAATTTTATTAAATAATTTTATAGATTTATTTAATTAGATTTTATATTGATGATAATGTATTTGAATTATTATTTGTATTATATCAATTATTTAGTGTACCTTTGATAAATTATGATTTTAATAATAATTGTTTTAAACAATAAAGGAATTAATATTAATTGTTGTTTTAAGTATCTAAAGTATTATTTATTTAACTACTAAGTGCTTTACCTACTTCATGATTAAATCTACACTACTATAAAATGCAAAAATTAACAACATCATTAAATAGACATTACATGAAAAGTAAACCAACTGCATATGGTTGCGGTGGTATTTTTGTAAGTACAAAAAAATTATAATATTAATTTCTATTAAACAACCAACGTCTAAACTCAATATGATAGTTGACATCGATTTGAATTAAGGAACTGATGTACTTTTACAATTATTTAATTTATTCCATTTAGGTTTAAAATATCTTTAAAATCTATGACTCCTCAAGTATCAATTTTTTTATTAATTTATTAATTGAACTCTTATATAATTATACTTCAAAAAAAAATTATAATATATAGTTAAATAATTTTTTTATTAATTTATTAATTAAATTAATGCAAATTATTTACATACACTTAATTTACTAATATGATAATATTACAATTAATTTTCTATTTTGCAAGACTAAGGAACTATAAAATTACCTAATGATCATTTTTTCCATTTTACTAAGACAACAGAAGTAGTCAAAATAATTCAAAATAAATTGGCACGTTTATATTTTGTTATACGAAATGACACAGATTAGACGTCAACTTTTTTAGAAACCTACACTGATGGACAAGTTGTATATTAGATATCGCTTTTTAATTAGGAATAGACATAAATATATAATATTACACATTAGTTTCAACATAAAAAAAACAACATATAAAGTCTCCTTATATTATAAGAAGTTGATGTGTCTCCTTAACTCTTATTAACCAACATATTGCTTACTTTTGGGAAGAGGAGTTTGATAAATAAGACACAAGAATTCCATTCTACAACAATGTTTAACTTGTGGAATGGAATTTTTGTGCTCCATTTTCAAACTCTTCTTCTCAAGTAAGCAGTGTGCTCGTAAAAGCGATGATTATAGGTATTGTTGTTTAGCATTATTCTACTTAAGCTTGTTCTAAAGGTTTATAGTTTATTTTTCTCACTTTCTTTCTCTCTTTCTTCTCTAATTAGTTTTTGTATAAAAGATTAACTTCTATTTCCTTTTTTCCTTTAGACATGACATATGCATTAATCCTTTAAACAAGAGGATGATGGGTGCACTTAAGGTATTCATTTTGTCTTGTAGATTGCCTTTGATGCATGTGTTGTATTTTGTTATTACAAGCAATCCTAGAAACTTCAATAATTTAATGTTGATTTGTTGCAACCAACTCAAAAGATTGATTCAACAATAATGTTTTTGTCTCAATTTTCTTTCTAAGGTTTTTGCAAAAATGTAATTTGGAGTAGGTTTGTATAATTTAATTTAAAAAATAATAGAAACGATATCGATTTTTTAACACAAACTGACATCTTCAATGTAATTCACAGAAATTTTTGCAAAATTAAATATTATTTAATGCGCAAAACAAATCAATTATTGAAATATGATTAAATGGAAAAAATTATTCAAGTATTTAAATATTATTTAATTGACAAAATTTTTTCAACAAATAGTTAGCATTGGACAAATTATGTGTGAAAATGTAATAATAGTATTACCTAAAAAAACTAAATTTATAAAATTAATTCAAAAAAATTATGAAATATTATATTAGATGACTAATTTTTTTTAAAAGAAAAGACTATTTAAGAGAAAAGATGTCAATTTTTTATAGAACACTGATGTCTAAAGACAGAAATGACATTGGTTCTTATTAGAAGCAACATATAAACAAAAAGAAAAAAAACAAATAAAAAGAATTTAATGTGGGAATAATATATGAAGTGATGGTGGTGTTTTTGTCAATAGGATGAAAATTAATACGTCAATTTTCATAAAAAAAAAACTGACGTCGTAAGTTTATGCGTTGGCTTTTTATGACAACTAACGTAGATGCATGAGAGTAGACATTGGTTTCTTCTTAATAATTGATGTTTAAATTCTAGGCTTCTTACTTTACAAGGTAGTTCTTCTCCCTACACACATTTGTTTTCCCCTATCTGAAACATTTACCTAATATCATTCTCAAAGCCTTGCTACTTTCTTCTTCGTTATTTTCGATTCTCTTCATTGTCTTGGATCATCACATTTCAAGTCCAATTTTGTTCGAGGCATGAAACTTTGTTCTTCTTATACTGTATTCGTTTCTTCCTTGTCAAGTTATATTGAATTTTTTTTTGTACATTTTGTGCTTTGTACTTTGAAGATGGTTTGTATTTTAGGGTTTAGCATTTTTTTCCTCTTTTCTTTCTTAGTTTGATTATTGGAAATGTTTTTGGTTAGAGTTTATTTTTTGGTTGTGTTTCTTGTCATAGATTGTCTAATCATGCATGTCTTGTTTTGTATTACTTATCAGAGTGGTTATGAATATGTCTAAGATTTTTCTTATAATCTATATAGTAAAATCAAAATTTTGAATGTAACCATTTTCCATTCAAAATCATCAAATGCAGTCTGTAAAAATCGTAAAAGTTTCACAACCTAATTCCCTAGCCATGACTAGCATAAATATCAATACATTATTAATAGTCACCAGCCTTAATCTCTTTCCATTACCTGTTACTATTCATACTTATTTCATTATTATTAGTCATGTTTACTCAATTCTAATTTGTTACTTTGAGATAATGAAGACCTATGATACAAAAGTGGCACAATTTGGAATATGAACATATTTCATAATTTACAATGGTATTGCCCAATAGGTACATCCCAGGTTAAACATTGTTCATAAGTTTACTAGAAGTTTTTCAAAAAGACTATCTAACATCCACCTAACCCAAGAGTAACATCCATATCACCTTATGTCCTTTCCAAGGCAAGGAAATCAAAAAGTTAAATTAACCTATGTCTTATCATGAGTCCAAGAGCATAGGTTAATATAACCAAGTCCTATGGTCCTTATATTTACCAGTTTTTTTTTTTTAAAAAAATAAAGCTAGCAAAATACATAGTTTGATGGTAGACCTCTAAGGGCTAAACCACTTTAAGGCTATCATAAGAAGGATAGTTGATGGTTACATGGGTATAATCTCCACCTCATGTAGTATTTCATAACCTACTAAATTCAGAATGACAATGTAATGGACTCTAATTTCATAGACTCCTAGTGGACTCATAATAATGGTGGAAAAGGTGTCAGACATGATTTTCATTGGATCACTATTCATACTTACTTCTCTAAAAGAGGGTTAAATACAATGTCTTGAGATTCTAAAAAAAGAAATCCAGAAAAGAGTAAGTTTGGTATTCAATGAGATAATTCATACTAAACTTATGAATTCATCCAACAAACAATACATATATACATCAACACCAGAACTGAGTATTCATTTCTCAAACCAAGTTCATAAAGAGATCATTAAGTTCAAAGACTCACCTTTGAATGATATTACATCACAATATCCATAGCTCATTATACTGAATCAAGGTTCTCATGGCCTTAAGCCACCATATTTAATTATTGTGTTATTCAATCTCATTATATCACATTTCAAAATTCCACAAGACAATAATGCAAATAAAAGTAAAATACATAGAATAATAATCATAAATATCCTTGTTACTCCAGTCTAACCTTATTCCGTACAATCCCAATCTTATCCCTCCAAGCTAGCCTTATCCTATTCATTACATCAAAACATGTAGATCCAAGATCAAGTTCATTTTTTGCCATCTTATCTCATCCATCGCATCTCAAGTTTCATAAAAACTTTCAAACATTCGATAGCATCATCCTCATAACAATTATATCGCAATTGTATATTTCAATTACAATCTTAATCATATATCCTTTATCACATTTCATCCATATCTTTCTTTATGATGTATGCCATCTCATGTCTCATGGGGAAATTACCATATTTAAACAATATCACTACTCATAATAACTATGTCATAATTTCACATTCAATCTCAATCTTAACTATATTCCTTGTTATATTATTATACTATCGTTTATGGAAAATTATTGAATTTATTGATATTGGTTTATGAATTACTCATGTAAGATTCTTACTTGCTTCATTCAACTAGATAGAATGCACACAAGACTAGACCAAATTGTTGAGAATTATCTAGGAAAGAGAAGTGAATTCCTCTGGAAGGGTGAAATTTTCTGGATGTGCAATCAGAATCACGAGTAGGATCACGATCAAAATCACAGGGATCAAATGAGAAAAATTCAATTTAACTCGAGGAAATCCAGTTCAAATTGTGAGTCTATTCACCATAATTTGAAAACATTCGAGAAGTCAAAATTCATACAATTAGGATCATGATCAAGATTGAGCAAGTAGAACTATGAAAGGTTAATCTAAATTGTAAGAAGAACAACTGGAATTCTAATTCAAATCTTAAGGTTTGAAGTCACAAAATTGCTCTGTAGCTGCTAACATGATTGTGGGTTCAAGGAAAAATGGTGATTTGAATCATGATTTCTGGAAAATGAGAGCCAATAGAAAAACATGGGAAAGCATATACAAACTTACACCAAGTCATAGAAATTCAACACCACATTTAGAAAACCTAAACAAGCACAAAACTCAACTTTTCCACCAGGGAACTAATCATTATAACAACAAACCCATTCATACTTAAACATTTTCATACTATTCCAAATGCCCATTTCCTTCAACATATATCAACACTTAGTAAACCATAATCATATAACCACACCATAATTCATAAGCAACACTCACCTTAACAGTTGGAACAAGCAATCAAGATAGATCTTACAAAGATCTTCAACACTTTAAAAACAAGAAAAAATAGCATATTAGCCTCTTAGATTTTTTTTCTTGGATTGCTCTCATCAACTAATTATATACTATTAGATTATGGCTTTATTACATAGAAACAAGCTAAACATAATAGATTCAAACTCTAGAAACACCAAAAAATCACATGAGTTCTTGGGCTGAATAGTGACATAAACAGTAATTGTTGGATTCAAAAATTTGTAACTTAGATTTTTCTTGATAAATTAACATGATTTTGGTATCAAATTGAAGAGGAAGAAGAGAGAAATTGGTAGAAAAAAAATCTGAGAAATTAACATGAGAGAGGAATATTTACCTGAAGAGATAGAAAGATAGATGGAGATAGAGAAGTTCCAAGTGTTTGAAAGCAAATATGGGTTGTATGAAGGCAATTGGGAATGGCTGGGGAAATTAAGGAAGCTGGCCCCCCTTAAGGGTAAAATGGGAAAATCAGGTCAACTTCCACCTTTGACCTTTCCTTTAGCAAATTTTCTCAATTTTGTCATCAGCTTTAAGTCGAAAATTTGATGCACTCACTAATCGCCAGTGGTCATAAAATTTTAACACAAATTAGTTAACCTCCATAACGACATAATTTTACACTCGAGCTCTTGTAGCCCTAGTTTTGATTATTCTAAAGTTTTTTTTTTTGGAAATTTAAATCAGAAAAACACAAATTTTATTTTTTAAGTACACATGATGGGAATTTCGATTGCCTAAAGATTTCTAAAATTCATATAATCTATTTCTAGTATATCTAAACTTCTCATGGCCAAATATTTATAATTTTAAAATTCTCAAAAATTCCCAAAATACCCTTTTTATTATAAAAATAATTTTTTATAAAATTTTGGCGTATTACAAAAAGTCATTTCCTATTCAAAATAAAGCTGATATAATAGTTTTATAAGGTGAACTTCTTTTTCTTTTTTTCTTTTAAATGGCCATATGGATCTTTGTCAACACACTAAGAAAAGTACGAGGGATAAAACCCTTATGAAGGAAATAACCCTTATGCATAGTAGAAGTGAGAAAATGAAGGTTGACTTCAATTCTAAAGGTCAGGCTACTAGAGTTGTGGGTTCAAAATATAAAAATTATATTAGAATGCTGACACGTATGAGAGTACCAATCAATATTGAACATAGGAAACAAGTACCAAATGACATCATGGACAACATTTGGTAGGATGTCTCTAACTTTTATTTAGGATATGTATAGCTATATTCTTAGGAAACTATATATAAGTATAATCTCTGTGTTATTTTGTAGACCACATTTGATATTGATGCGACGAAGAGAAAATAAGTCTTAAAGCTTGCTGGGGAGTGGTGGAAGGACTCTAAAAACTAGTTGATAAGGGATCACATCACTATCAAGGGAAAGGGTGATGTAAGCCCCCTTAAGAAATACAACTTCATCGATCAACAAGTATTTAATGAATTTGTGAAGCACCATCAATTCAAGGTTTTTTAAGTAAATTTAGTCATCTTACCTTATATTTTTTTAAGTATATATTTTGAATAATTTAACCATCCTATCAATCATATTTTTTTGTCAACAAGATATGAGTAAAGCTAATAGGGAGAGACAAACCCAAAGCTTTGTTGAAAGAAAAGCTTGTAGAACAACAAGTTTCCAATCAGTCTGATCCATAAGTTATTTCAATATCTTGGCATAAACTATGGAAAGAGTTAGAATTAACCCAAAAGATGAATATACAATGGAAGAAAGCTAGATAGTTGATGAGAAAATTATAAGTAATTTAGAAGTGTTAATTACTTTAAGTGATTGTAGGTATTAGGCTAGAGATGCACACTACTCGCCCGTTTAGCAATGCAAGAGCCAATTGCTTAAGAGACCTTGACCTATTTATAGAGTTATCAGAGGTAAATGACTATCACTAAAAGCTTGAACTTTCTTTATTATGTAAGTAGTTTCTAATATTTTTTGTGAAAAATAACATTATAATTAACTCTTTTAGTAGGAGTCGAATGCCTACTAGCTTTGGCACACGAGGGATGTATAGTGCACATGTATAGTTAATTAACTCTTTATTATGTAAGCAATGAAAGGTTATCGTTGACACCCTACTAAATCAGAGTGCAAAACTACTAGTGTTAACAGATGAACTAGGGACAATGGGCTAAGCGATTGGGACTTACAATGCATGGTAAAAGAGTCTTTTCACTTTGGCTACAGAAGTATCATTTTCTATCTAATAAGTAATTGTGTTTGAATGACTCAATTTTACTATATTTTTTATATCTAAATTTCATATCTTTATGCATGTTAATTAGGCTATAGAGAAGGCCAGAGAGGTTGAGAGTAAGTAGACTAAAGAATCAATAAATCAATCAATTGATCATCCAACTCTAACCCAAGAAATGCTTTCTAACAAGCCAAGGAAAATGTTATCTACTACAGTTGAGAAGATGGCGAATGATACATTCATCCATGTTCATATGGATGTCGAGGTTGTGGGTTATAAATGTGACATTTATTTGACCCAGGATGACATCATGTAATTCTTAGCTATAGAGATAAATATATCTTGCATCTAAGTTTTTGAAATGTGAGTTTATCTTTAACTTTTAATTCATAATTTTATTTATATTATACAGTTCAAAGTGTCTTGTTGATCATTTCCTTTATTATCTCATAAAGGCTTCTATATCATGACTATGTGACCAAGAGGCTGGATGTCAAAATTCTATGTCCACAATTAGTTGCACTAGTAGCACCAGTAATGAAGAAAACATGCATCTCAAATGTCCTATAAAAGGAGGCATTATGTTTTTGCATTATTTATTGAGTTATAAGTATCTGATGTGATATTTGATATTTTGTTATTATAGCCAAAAACTTGTTATTACTTATTTGATATTTTGTTATTCTAGGCATCACTGGATACTGTGTGTTATATATCTCAAGAGAACTGTTGTGTACTGGCTTGATCCCTTGAGGCATCCGGCTCACAAAAATATCAAAATCTTAGTTAACTCGTGAGTTGTTTTGTAAGTTAAAATTTAGTCTTGAGATTTATATTATATATGATTTTCTTTATTGATATACTAGTTTCTTACATGAATTTAATTCAACAAATGTATTAAGGTTTATTTTTACATGAGAAGCAATAAGAAAAAGCCTAACACAAAATGGATCACCTTAAAAGTAAGTTTTTTTATCACATTGAATACCTTTTATATATTCTAAGTAATTTTGCATTTGATTGGAATGTTTATTTATATTTGATTTGTTGTAGTGCCTTCGTCAAAGAGGAAATGTTGAGTGTGAATATTTTATATTGAGGTATATGAGTAACATAATGACTCAAATGGAGGAAGATCACGACGAATCATAAGAGGCATAATAGTTTGATTTAGATATTTGATATATGGATATATTGAGATTTCCGTTATAAAAATTATGGTGTTGCTCTGTGATACATGGAACTGTAATTTTCTGTATGTATATTTGTTTTGCAGTACTTTGGAGATGCAAGTCCTTACATTCAAGCTGAAATTGATCAAATTCTAGATCAGTGGGCTGAGTTTTTCTATTCCAATTATGATAAAACTAATAGATGTGTTGTAATATTGTCTATTTTGCAGTTGTAGTGAATTATAATGTATATCTGTTTTACTATACTGTAATCCTACATTGCAAATTTGAAATGAATTAGTAAGTTGTAATGAATTTGTCTTTTTTTTTTTAAATATAAACTAGTTAAGAGAAAAAACATTGGTTTTTTAACAATAACCGATGTCTTTAAGGATTTACACATTGGTTTTAAAATAATAATTGATGTCTAAAATGAAAATTACAACATATAATATCATATGCCTGTTTTTAAAAAATGATTAGTTAAAGAAAAGATGTTAGTTTTTAATACAAAATTGACGCCTAATGATGCTAATTTTTTAACAAAAATTAATGTTGAAAGTCTCTACTTATTTTAAATAGAATTTTATATTACAGATCAATATATTATATATCCCTATTTTAAAAATTTTTTTTATTATTTTGCCTAATTTTATTTATAAACAAAATTTATTCTCTAACCATTAATTTTTTATTTCAAATAAAATAATTCCATTTTATGAATATTATAGAATATTTCAAGAGTTTAATATTATTAAATTGGATAAAATAATTTAAGAATTTAAGCATTAATTTAATGGAAAAAAATAATTTAGAAAATAATTAGTCTTTGAGCGATTTATTTATGAAAATTGTAATATATTATCTAAGAAAACAAGATGAATAGAAAAAAAAAAGAGATATGTTGGCTAGAATATGTAAATTAAGATGTCAATTTTGACTAAATGACCGACATCAAACATTTTCCATTTATATGGAAATTTTTGCACATCTTAAGGGTCGTCGTAAAAGATATAGAATCATGGATCTTGTCCTTATTTCTTTAGGGAAATTTGTATACACCTTATTTCTTTATGAATTCTTCCTTTGTATTTAACAAGAATTGTAATTTATTGCCTTATTTTAAGAGACACAGCAGACAATTAATCAATGAATATGTAGACAGCAGAATTGTTAATTATGCAGGAAAATAAATTGTGTAGAAGGATTGTAAATGTAGGAGCAAAAATAGAAATCAAAGGCATAGATTTTTAAAGTAGTTCAACATGAATTGAAATCGCAATTTAAGTCTACTTCACTGGATTATTCCTCAACCAAAAGATCACTTTTATTATAACATAATTAGGATTGAAACAGGCTCCTGATTTGCTAGTTCAAAACTCAAGAATTACATAGTTTTCTTGCTAACTTAAAAACAAACACAAGACTTAGAACAGGCTCTTGCTAACCTAGACAAGATTCTTATCAACCTAGAAATCTCAATAAAAAAATAAAGGTAAAAAAGATTAAGAAATACAATACCACATGTCTTAGATCAAATCTCAAATAGCTAGAATGAATTTAATAGAGCTTTGATTCAAAATCTCTTGATTAGATCTTAGAAATCTTGTGAGATAGAGAAAAATCTAGTTTAGCACTTTTGCTAAGAGATTTTCGCACTTGAAAAGGAGAGAAGAATATGAAATCTGATAAGAAACTGAAGGTAGTTAGGATTTTTATAACTGCTGTAACTGACTGTAATAGAATAACTAACTTTCAGTTAATGAATTGATTCAAAGTGGTTATAACTAATGAATCAGTTTTATAATCGAATCACAGCCTTTTGATATCAGGTCTTAAATCGATTATTGAATCAATTCAGCTCAGAATCCCAACCTTCAGTAAAAAGAATTTTTCAAAAACTTTTTTTTATAAATCGATTGATGAATCAATTCCAAGATGATTTTTCATATGTTCTTCAGTGAATCAAATGCTTGTATCGATTCATAAGGTAAAAAATAGTTTTACAAAATTTGTATTTAGGAAAAATTATTTAAAAAACTTTGTTTTCTTTAAGTGGTTTGAATCTACCTTATTATTAGTTAAAACAAAATATTTGAATCAAACCTCATTTGAATTCATTTACAAAAGATCCTAAAAAATAAAATAATTCCTAAATCTATTCTCGAATCTCTTGAATCACTTGCTTTGAACATGCAAAAGAAATTAAAATATTAAAATATATTATCAGATAAAATTATTTCTCAACACTAAAACCAAAGAAAATTTGTAGTTAGAGTAACCTAGGCTAACAATCTCTCGCTTTTTTATGGTGACAAATAATTTTAAATGAGGTTCAAAGTTAAAAAGAAATTTTAAAAGGAGAAAGAAGGATATCATCTATAATTGAACTTTAACTTTTTCTCCCCCCTTTGTAACATCAAAAAGAAATAAAGTATAGCAAACAAATAAAGTAAGATGTATAGTGTCAAAAATATAATGTCAACATTAAAACAATAAGATGAGAGCTTATTGGTATATAGAAATAAGATTCAAACAATAAGATTAGCTCCCCCTAAACTATTTATTACTTCACTTATTCAAAAAATAAAATAAAATAGAAATGAGTTAGGATGAAAAAATAGGATAAGAATATAGTTTAATTGGGAATAGCAGCTTCAAATTGACTAGAGTGTGTCTTAAATCGATTATAGAATTGATTCATGTAGGCTTTGATATTAAAATTAGCAAATAATGTCAAGTTGGGTGTTGAAATTACAATATATCCTATTTCAAGAGTTAAAATGTTAAAATCATAATAACCCTTATGCGACCGCACCAAACTCATGATTCCTGTACAGTGAAGAAAATTAAATGAAATTGAAAAAAAAATAAGAATTAAATTTCAATTTTTAGTTATTTTTTTTCTGCATTCGAGCAAACTGAAAATTATTTGGATTTGATTGGCTCTCAGCGTTTCTCCTTTTCTCACATGGGTGCTTTACATATCAAAATCAAATTGGTCTATTTGACACATGTTTATATTGTCAACCGTAAGGGTGAAAAGATTCAAATGTTATTCCGAAACATAATTTTAGATTGCTGTTTAATTTTTTGCAATTTCGTTTAACAACAATTATATTCTTTTTGTATTTATCCGTAATTTTGTTTACAACAATATAATCATAACTGAATCATATACTAAATCTTTCCCAAATGACTTCTTTTTTTTTTTTCAATCACAAAAGGCTCTTTTAACTTGAAAGTGCAAACCAAAAATTGACCATAGGACATATGCTCGAACAACTCATTCGGGAATCAAATTTTGATCATTTAGAGAAGGAAGCACCTTTGGTAATCATTAAAATAGTATAGAACTAAGAATGAGCCAATTACCTTCTCTACAAAAATATATAAATAAAACTAAACCTAAAACAATCTTGCACTGCCCCTTTCACAATTCAAAACTCAACAATGGCTTTCACGAAATCTACTGTTTCTCTCTTTGCTTATCTTTCTTCTCTTTTCCTCAACTGTTGTTGGAGATTTCCATCTTTGCGGCCGTGAGAAATTTTCCTGCACCTATATTTTTGGATTAAACTTGAACGAGCTTTTGAGTTATCGTAACCACACCCAAAGGTTTTGGAATGGCTCAAAGGGCGAGAGCGAAGACTGAGCCTACGCTCTCGCTCTTTGCCGTACTGATATCCCTTCATCAAACTGCAGTGACTGTCTTGTTGCAGCAATCAAAGATGTTGTAACACTATGTTCTTTCAACTAAGAAGCAGCAATATGGAAAAATCATTGTCAACTCAAGTATTCTAACCCCAATTTCTATAGTTAGGTTGATTATAAAAATTGGTACTCCGAACTGGGACTAACACTTCCTCATACCACAAGAATGTGGATACATGTGATGTGGTGCAGAACTGAGTAATGTTTAATATTTCTGTCATAAATGATGAAATGCAGCGCTGATAGTGATTAATATTTCTATCATAATTTCATCTAGAAAAATTCAATTCATGCACAGTTAAGCACAAGGTGACACCTTGGGAATGGAAATGAAAGTTGTACTTCTAGTTGTCATCTTCTTGTATATATATTTTTATTTATGTTTCTTTATAAATTGTGATATTGCTTGCCTATAAATAAATATCATGTCCGAAGGAAAGATAAATTTGAACAATTGATCATTTTCCTTTAAGTTAAAAATAGAAGTTTCCTAATTCCATTTTTTGTATTCTAAAATTTTTGAAGTCGAATTTTGCATCTGTACTTTACCCTGTTTTTCCTTCCCCTCATCAATATATTGAGGAAATTGATAGAGACAGCTCTGACAGAACAGAAAATGGCTGCCATTGGTAATGTGACGCATGATGGTGGCTCTGAGAAGATATATGGTTTGGCTCAGTGCATCAGAGACCTTTCGAGAGCTTCTTGCAAGGACCATTTGAGTACTAATCTCATACAATCCCAAGTGTTGTTCCGGTAAGAAAAAAGTCAGATTTTATTCTGCAACATGTGACGTAAGATATACGATTCATCTCTAGAAGGTTTTGTTTGGATGTCAAGAAAATACGAAAAAAAAAAAAAAGGAGTTGAAGGCCCACCTCACATTTCTATGGAAATTCCTTGTTATTTTCCAGTACTTTTTCTGGCATTCGAACTTTTTTTGAAGGCAATGTGAGGCTCAGAATATGTTACTCGCGGTAATTTCTAGAATAAAAATAGAGTTGTATGGACTATACTGCCCCTGTGAGCTTGTTAGTATGCAGTGTGCTTTCTCTGTGTTGTCCTGTTCCTGTGGATCTTTTTATTTGGTTCTTATATAATGAACTCAAATTACTAAAAACAAATGGTGCAAAAAATCTCTTATTTCGAGGAACTACTTATCATTAATTTTGTCTGACATTTGACATGCTTATTATAACAACTTTAAAATAGTAAAAAATGCCACACAGCTCATCGTAAGAAGTAAGAACTTAAAACCACACTGTACATCAACATAAATATTTTTAGCTCAAGTTCATCATAATGCTTCTCATCCTGGATTCATATTTCATAATTACCAACTTTTATTCGTTAGGTTTTATCTATTGTACGACAACTCTACATATTTATATATTTTTAAAATATTTTTGTAAAGATGTATACTATTATGGGTAATTTTAGAATCATATAAATAGACTAGTAAAAGTTCAATGGATAAGTTTAGCTGATAAGGACCCAATTTATTTAAGATTAAGATCGTTAGAGCAAGGCATCAGCTCACCAAATGCGAACTCAGGTCATTGGTCAATAAAGGTCAAAGCAGCAATCTTAGACTGTTGAGGATAAGGCCTAGCCTGCAGCTCGAAGTATGTTTTCCCAGCTATCAATCGAAAGAAATCCATTAAGTTGCCTATTTTAATGGAAATCTGTTATTATCCATCAATCTAGAGAAATCTGTTATTATCTGTGAGGTGATCAATATCAATTCAGGATTCTTTTTCGTTATTATCCATAAGGTGATTAATATCAATTCAGGATTCTTATCTATTAATAAATTACATTTAAATTGTAACAACCCAAGTATTATAAAAGAGGATGAAATCTAGCTATAAAGAAGGCCCAAGAATGAATGATATATAAGAGCATATAAGAGCATATACAAGTCTTGAAAAGATTTCGCAAAGATGGAAAGATATATAAGAGCATATACAAGTCTTCAATTAGAGACCTGGGCAAGTTTTATGAATGAGCTACCAAAGAGATCAGGTGGGAGGAGACCTTTAGCCCTAAGAAGTTCGATCAAAATGACGAGGCAAATAGCTCGAACTAGAAAAAAAAAAGGAGCAATGGCAAGAATGATAAGGAGAGTCAAAAGGATAGCTCTGATAATTTGGCTATAAAGAAGGCCAAGAACAAATAACCTCAGCACCAAGATAGCCATGATAACTACAGCATTCTATTAGACACTCAAGATAGAATATTTGCAATAGAGAAGAATAGAGAGGACTTTGGGAAGCCCAATCCCACGAGGACTCCTAACAGGCTCAGGAACAAAGACAAGTTTTGTGCCTACCATGATGAAATTGAGCACAATATTTCAAATTGCTGGGCCCTCAAAGATGCAATTGAGATCAAGAGAGGTTGTTTAAGAGACTATGTGGTATGACCTACAAAATAGTGACCTCAATAGCCTCAGCAACCAGTACATCAGTAGTGACAGTGGATTCTTGAGCAAGAGGAGGCACCCTCGTGAGAACCATATTTACCATCCCTGGTGGACCTCACATCATAGGTACCTCAAATAGGTCACACGAATGCAACACACGAGAAGCAAATCACTTCCTACTCACGGGACACGATGAATTTGAAAGACCTGCCAAGAAAGCAAGGACGATTTCAGATAGCATCACCTTTACAGATGAACATGCATGAGAAATACATTCTCCCCATAATGACGTACTGGTCATTCGAGCTAGAATTGGCAATGCTAAGGTGCGAAGAATTTTGATCGATACCAGCAGCTTGGTAAATGTCATGTATAAGCGATATTTTGAGTAGATGGGTTTAAGCATAGGCCAATTAAAGCCTTCCCCAGAGCCTCTTTATGGCTTCACAAGAGATGCAATAGTACCAGTGTGGTAGGTCACGTTTCCTATTATTCTCGAAGATTCAGGTCACTAAGCCATCATCCTGGCAGACTTTCTAATTATCAACTGTCTCTCAACATATAATGTGGTGCTAGGGTGACCTGTAATGAATGACCTGGACATGGTCACATCAATCGGGATACTTACTATTAGATTTCTGACCTTCAATAGAGTTAGATGTGTGTGAGGTGTGATAAATGGGGAAAAGGGCATAAAAATAAGATAGTTTTGATCCATTTTGTTGATAGTATTTTGTATTTTCTTGGTGTCTTTACTTTAATTTTATGTTTTATTCTAGATACTGCTCTTGGTTTGTATTTTTTATGCAAGATGACAAAAAGGCCTAAAAAGGAGAAAGAAACTCGAAGAATGAAGCTGTATTAAGATCAAGGAAAGGATAGAAGGAGAATACATGCAAGAAATAAGCAAAAATTAAAGAAAACATGAAGAATACACCTAGCACGACCGTGCCATGGAATACGGCCAAGCTGTGTTAGGTGCTGTAAGGAGCTTGGGAAAGAAATCGCGAAGAAGTTGAAGATCATGCCAGAACACGGCCATGCTAACTAACACGACTTGGCCGTGTTAGGTGCTGGAATAAATCTAAAGAAGAATTTGCAAAGAAATCAGGGAACCATGCACGCAACATGGTCGTGTTACACAGCACAGCCAGGCCATATTACAAGTTGGCAAGCTTAATCTGATAAACGTGATCTCATGCAACAAACACAGCCCATGCTTTGAAACATAGCCGTGGTGAATGCATAAAAAAGCTATACATAGGGCCCTTTGTAATTAGTTTTATTCATGTATATTTTAGCATCCTTCTTTGAGGTTTAGGCTAGTTCTCTCTTTTCTTTTGCTTCAGGCTTTCTTTTGTACAAATCTTTCAGCTTTCTTATTTTTAGATTCGAGAATTTGCAATTTAATTTAGAATTATTATTTTTGTTTTACTTTTCTTCTTCTCTTATATTCTACTTTCTTTTATCTTATTTTCTATTTCTATCTTTAATCTCTTTCTTTCTTT
>JANHAO010008925.1:0-18863 GCA_026873985.1 Saraca asoca | reverse complement strand
ATTATCTTCTAATAAAGGTTTGTATTTATTTTGAAATGTAGAAAATTTTTATGATTCCACCCTTGTACATGCCCATTTTGTGCTTCAAACGTCACCAAAAGAAGTGTTTTTGATATATTTTTCTTTTGAGAAAAATACTTTGACATTCCTCCTAATTTAAAACTTACTTAGATCTATCTTGAAACATAAAAGAAATATAAATTTAAAATTTAAATTTTTTATCAATAAATGATAAAAAAAGATGTTTATATAATTTAAATTTAACAATATAAGATATTTTAAATATTTTATGATCAAAGATATATTTTAATTAAATTTAAACAGTTAAAATATGATAGATGAAAAAGTCAAATCTTGATATAAGTGTAATACTTTTTTAACCTTTTAAACTTAAGTATATATTTGATTACAAAATATTTAAAATGTCTAATATTATTTAATTTAAATTTATAATCATCTTTTTACATCATTTCATTAATAAAAAAATTATTAAATATAACTTTTTTTTATGTTTCCATGAATAGTTTTTGAAATTAGATAGCATATTTTTATAATTTCATTAAAATCAAGAGAAAGTCCAAGTACTTCTCTTTCTCTCTCTCTCTCTAAAAAAATACATCTTTGATTGATCTTTCTATAAAA
The DNA here is from genome assembly GCA_026873985.1 of Saraca asoca. NCBI lineage: Eukaryota > Viridiplantae > Streptophyta > Magnoliopsida > Fabales > Fabaceae > Saraca > Saraca asoca. The sequence continues at coordinate 18,221 of JANHAO010008925.1, read as the reverse complement.
TTTTTACAAATAAATTTATTTGAAATGCATTTTTTTATATTCTAATAATAAAGGTTTGCGTATATTTTGATTTGAAAATGTAGAAGAGATTCATGTAATAAAATAAAGTTTGATTGTTGGTGTTATATTTGTTGTGTTGGCATTTGGCAATATATATATATATATATATATATATATATTTTATTAGCATTTTCATCTGAAAGTGAATGGATGAGGCAATGTTGCTGGCATTGCTGCCCATCTCATCAGCACAATTCGGGATTTGTTAAAGTGCTTCCTGAAAGCAAATTCATGCGCATACGGCACACCGTAGGGTTCCATGTGTTTCCAACATCAACACTTTCTCTTTCACAATTAATTTATTATCCCTAGAATCTACATAGTTTTAATTATTCCTGTCCCCTTTTGTGAACTAATTAAATTATTTATGGAAAAACAACAATTGGATATTAATATATATATATATATACACAAAAAATCGGACATATAATAATAGATAATTTATTTAATTTACATAAAAATTAAGTTCTGACAAGAACTTGAACTTTTTAAAAAGTAAATTTCCTTCTAAACTTCTTAAGAAATGCTTTAATTTATTTAATTAACAGTAAAGAATTAGTATTTTTTAAGAAATAAATTTTTATATTATATATGGGTTCGACTATAGATTTATTAAAAAGTATTATTGAAATAATGAAAATGTATCTTTATCATTAAAAGACTTATTATAAAATAAAATGATATTTATATTATTATTTAAATTATTTAAGAATAATTTTGTCTTTTTGATTATTAGAGGCATGTACAGAAAATTTTTCTTATTTAAAAAGACGGAATAAGTAACTTTTTATACTTTATGGAAGACAAATTTTTTTAGAAATTCTTACTTCTCTCATTTATTCAATTAATTGTTAACCAAACAATATAACAATTCTTTACTTCTTGAAAATTTATGCTTTTTATGAAATTTTCGACTAACTAGAAGACACCATAGTATTGGTTTAGTTCTTCGTATGAAGCTGCCATGCTTTTTAATTTTAATTTTTATTTTTCTATCTTTTCCTTCCTCCTCACTCCCCCCTCTCTTTATATATCTCCCATTTTTCTTTTCTTACTCTATGATTACGAATGTTGGTATTCAATAATTATATTAAAAATTATGTAAAAAAAATATTTAAGTAATTAAGAAAGCTAGCAAATATAATTAATAATATTAGTCAAAATCAATTGAATATAAATTAACTTTATAAAAAAATGATGAAGATTGAAATGAATGATTTAAATATTTTTATTTTGATGTTACTTTTAGTATAAAATACATTTAATTTTAATTTTTACTATGAAAGATTTGTTAACTCCTATATTGAAAACATTATAGTAAAAAAAAAAAATAATTATTGTATGACTTGATCTTAAAGATAAAATTTACATGTATAACTATATTTTTCAATAAAAGAAAATAATTTAACTTTATTTACCAAATAAGAGCAGTATTTTCTCTTATGTTGTTTACATAATAAAATATCAATTTATTTTTCAGAAATGCATTTTCTTAGAAAAATACTTTCTATAAAATTTTATTTTTTATTGAAACAAAAATATCCATAGTGTTTAAGGAATTTATACCATTCAGCAATTTACGAATGATCAAAATTTTCTCATTCACACATCCAAGTCAAGAAAAATTTGATCTTAGCTTGTGTTACGCTTGATGGGGGCAAACTGGAAGAAAGGGAGAGGTAATAGAAGATTATGTCATAACTTTATTTTTGTTTGAGGATTTTGATTAAGGAGGGAACATAATGAAATCTATAATTAATTTTTCAAAATTTTCTATTACCATCCAATAGAAATTTTCTTTTTTTCATATTCCTGTATTTTAAAGGATTTTTAGAGAATTTTCTAAACATTCAAATAATAAAAACAAACTTATCTCTTAACTATTTTTTCTCCTTTTACTTGTTTTCTATTCTCTTTTTTTTTTTCTTTTCTTCTCCTGAACTTCTAAACATATCATAGAAGAATAGGATTGAATGAATGTCTATCATTATCAAAGATCTCATTGTACAACCATACTAATTTCCACATACCCTAGGTTATCCTAGGTTGATTCTATCTTGGCGGCTAAATCATCTTCCCACTTATTTAAATCATGTAACTCATAGGATCAGACACGAAAAACAAACACCCAACGTATAAAGATAGATCCTAAGGTTGATAATTCAACCTTACAGCCTGTAACACCATTATTTTCTAAGAATGAAGTTGTCATCAAAACTTGCATTTAGATATTCATAATAATATTATTATGTTTGGTGTACTAATTTTCGTCTAGTCTTTCAACCATCAAAGCTGCTGACTGACATAAGCTTCCAACTCCTACAAAAAAGATTCCTTTCTCATTCTCTTTTCGGAGAAAAGAGAATGTAGAACATACTTTGTTTAATTAATTACTGACATTTTGCATGTCGGTGCTTAACTTAATGTTCGCACATGTTTTAATCTCACGTGGTTGTAGTTATATATAGTATATATTTTCAGCTACGAGACGTTTAATAGGTTGTCTTAAACCTTGCAACCCTAATTTAAGAAGACTGATATATATGGCCTATGGCACTTGATATGAACAATTTTAATTATGTGGGACTGATAAATCTGCGGATTGATCACGTTCAATGGGGCCCTGTGAACATCAAATATATAATTGCATATACCTACTTGCATTATTGTGCATGCATGTGGGGAAAAAGTGGCAAAGAGGAAAAACACACCCTACTTTGTCCCATGATCTTTCTCCGAAATTAGATAAATTTTTATAATGCTTGAAATTTTTCTACTTTTAATTATTTGTAATAACAGGAAGCTCAAAAGCAATAGTTCTTTTGAGTATAAAATCTTAAATATATTTAGATCAGAAATTTAAAATATAATTGTATTTATAAAAAAATACAAAAAAAATAGGTTAATAAAACGAAAAATTATATAATCGTGTGATTGTAAAAATTTGAAATTTTTTTAAGGTGTGATGGTAGCAATTGATGTGAACGGTATCTTAAATCACTATCATAGATTATTAGTCTTAGTGGTCCAAATTTACCTTTAATTACACCTTCCTGAAAGGGAATAAAAAGACTGTAAAGGCAGGTGTATACATGTTCAATGAAAAAGTAATGGAAGGGAAAGAAAATTAAGGTGGAAAATCACTTTCAGAGCATTCTTTCGGGGAGAACAAACATTATGTAATGATTCATGCATACAATCAACCACCTCAAAAAATCAACTATTGGACCAAAAAACATGAAAAGTTATAAAGCAATTATCCACTACCGTCTCCTTTAAACATGAACTCTCATTGTTTTAAATTGTGGATACAACTACAGTTGCGATGATCACAAATAAAAAGAAAGGAAAAACAAATTAAGTGGATTGCCAAACACGTTGTGGTCACAATTTTATAATTATTAAAATTTTCATGTGACATTTTATATTTAGTATTTTTATTCACATCATACCTTTGTGTATGTATGAGTAAGGTTTTAAACTATAGTTTGCAACCACAATATAACGTGTAATATTATTGTGGTGGACTATATCGTAACTGTAATTTTTTTATAATTTTATATTGTAATGATTATATTTTTTTAACATTTTCTTGCAATTTTGTTAATCGCATCTTACCCATAACGTGATTGCAATAACGATTTAGAACCAGCGTATGAATTTATCTTTTTTTGACCAAACAGAACGTGACTTCATTATTTAAAAGAAGATCGAAGAATTAGGACCAGAAACATTATCGGTACTAACAGACAGCTTCATCAGTAAATAGGGACAGATGCTAACTTGAATTGCTTCCCATTTAGATGCATGTGGCCGTCTCAGCTATATACTTTAGGAACCTTCGCAGCTACACAAGCCAAAGGGATAGCAGACAAACATATACCTTCGACTTTATCATTAATTCACTCTTTACAGTTTTTACATTCTGTTGTTTTTGCCATAATACAACCTCAATCGCATGCTTGATATGTAGGAATGAAATTTGATTAAAAAAATATATATATGAATGCATTACAACAAATCATCACTCATATCATAAATTATGTTACAAAAATTTGACAATAGTAATGATTTTATCTCCTCACTGGAATGAAAGAATTCAAATATATATACAAATAAATTAAAAAGTTTATGTTACGGGAAAAATCTATGGGTGACGAAGTATTACTTATGCATTGAATTAAGCTATAAGAAAACTCTATCCGTGGCGAAATATTGTTTGTATCACAAATTAATTTATTAAAAACTTTACTTATGACGAAGTATCACTTATGCTACAAATTAAGTTTACAAACAAGGTTGTGGTAAAATATCATTTGTGTCAATATTTAAACCATAAATTAACTATGTCTGTGCAAATAAACATATAAAAAAATAAATTGTCAAATTGAAGGAATTTCTCTCCTAAATTTTGCATGGATAAAATAAAACTTGTAAGGATCAATTTATACTATCTTTAAAATAATTAGCTATAATTTGAGTTGTAACTAGCAAACTTTTGTCATTGGATGATGATTGTGACTTATTCAACTAGCCACATTAATTCCCATGGCCAATTTTTAAAAAATTAGGTTGGACGACAAATCAAAAAGGCCAAGAGGTTATAGTTCAATCAATTCAACCAATTGTATTGATGATTGAATTAGATGACGTCATATGTATAAATTAATAAATATTATATTTATTGAATATAAGAATACTCAATTTATAACATTTTCTTATTCATATTATATATATCTCGAAATAGATTATTTAATAAATTATAATATATTTTTTACGTTAAGATATTGAGTTATTTTATATTATTTTTGCTATATGTGAAGTTAAAATAAATTTTGGTATGACATTTTAATTTGTTAGTTAAAGAAAGAAATGTGAATTTATATAAAATGTTGCATTCATAAATATGAAATGCATGATGGTTTAGTGGTTGCCATAATTTTGCTCTCTTGTAGGGTGGTGGGGGTTTAAACCTTCATTTTTACAATTTGGAGAATTTTCTGTTGCCAGCTATTTGATCGGTTCACATTGGTTTGTTCCAGTTCAGACAATTTTGAGTGATCTAATCTAGATTCACAGGAAAAACAATTCTAAGGCATGCATCTAATCGAAATTTGGAGCATTTCATGATTGAACCATCTAGCACCTTTTTTTCTTTTCCTTATCATGCATACTTGTGCCACAGGTGCACCAGACAAGTATTCTCATGGGTAGATAGCACAATTACAAAAATTTCGATATTATGTAACAATTTTAATCGTGGCACAAGTGATAATTTATTGTAATGATACATAAATTTTATTTTGAATCTATGATTAATTATTAAAAATTTTATTTGATATATCAAACAAGTCCTTTATTAATTAAGCTATTTTTCTTTAAATCTCTGGGTTTAGGTTAGTTTTACTATAGTTTGTTAGATGTTACGAAATAGTTATGTTTTAAGTAATTTAATGTTTTAATTCTTGAAAAATATTTACTTTTTCAATTTCATCATCCTTATTTTAATTTGAGGCAATTGGATTACATTGTTAGCTTTAACATATTAAATTAATAATAAAAAGGTTGACATGACCAAAAGGAATTACTTTGCAATTAAATGGTACATGGAAAACTTAAAAATAAATAAGTCCATTAATATAAAAAGAAAAGATATTATTTTATTTTGATTCAATAAAAAATTAAAAAAGATGAATAAAATAACATTGTTTTTTCTCTTGTCAATACAATGTAGCTTAGAGTTCCATTTTCATTGATTTTCTACTCTCATTTTGTAAAAAAAAAAAAAAAAAAAAATCTGAAAAGTTACATGTAAATTCTATTAAAAGTTAAAGAAAACTTAGTCAATAAAGTAAAAATCTAGTATTTATTCTCATGTCCAATGTTAATTCTTCTTTATATTTTAAATATAATTAATTCAATTGACTCAAATTAAAATATTAAATAATAAAATTGAGAATGCTAATTATTTGAAAAATAAAATTGAAAAACTGAGTCTTTTTCAAGTATGAAAATATTAAATTACTTTGTTGTGATTTCATCTCGCAAGAGAGCCTTGTCTCTGTTTACAAATCATCATTTCGAAAATATTTTTCTTGATATATTCACTGCTTTTTTTTTTTGGGAGTTAAAACATATATAAAGCAAGTGTTTATAGGAATTGAGATCCTCTGCGACAACAGAAACTACAACTGGAATTTCTATCGCATATTGGGTGCAGGTGACACATAAGGATGGAGCTAGGAAAATTGGCCGGGGACAAAATACATGTACAAAATTTTGACATATATTTGAAAGGATAAATGTATAGCATATGAAACTCTTCATCTGGTAATATTGGGTGAGGTTAAGAAATGACTTGTAGACATAGCAAAGTCGATACGACGGAAGTGATCCGTCAGAGCATGCTCTGACGATCACAGTAGAGTTTAAGTAAACGTGTAAAAGATAATTTAAGAAGAGAGATATTTGTTAGTATATATAGATGTCAAACGTGTTAATTAGCATACTCTTAGATGAATGAAATATTATCATGTGTCTCCAACATATTGATAACATCAGTGAGAATCTTATTAAATGATTGTTGGTGTCACTTTATTTATGCAGACTTGATCATGTCTTATGTTATATATTGATTGAACGGTTAGTTTACGAAGTTCTTGACCAATTAAGTTTTTGTCTCTCAGGTGGCTCGACCAAGCATGGTAGTCGATTAGCTTGAGGTAGTCTGTGCTAAATGTTAATTTTTCACCTAACCTTGATCGATCGACTACTAATCGAAAGACCAGAGACTAGAGACTATTTTAGGTTGTGTTAGTATTAATATGTTGTATTGTTATTTTTGTATTATGACACACAATATTTATGCATGATATATATATTTATCAATTTCGTTGTATCATAAAAAAATATTAATCTAATACTATACCATAAAATAATATTAATCTAATAGACACAATATATATTTTACTTAAATTAAACCACTAGTGCTTGTAGTTTGTTCCAATTTGTAATTTCATTCTTATATTTTTTTTCTTGTAATTAGGTTCTTAGAATTTATTTTCATTTGCAATTAACTCATTAATTACACTCTTTAATTTGAAAATTTTTATCTATAATTATTTGACATGGTTATATTTATTGATTTATATAGTTACATGATAACATAACAATGAAAATTCAGTAATTGAAGTGATAAGTTTTTGCAATTTGAAGAAAATATCTAGATAAATACAATAAAATGAAAAATACGTATAATTGATACTATGATTCTTGATTATCTTAATAATCTTCATGATTTTGATTTTACTTTCTTTATTTCTACATCATGATATAATTACATGAATCAAAATATTTATCATATTGGATAATTATAGATAGAAATCTCTCAATTAATTAATTATGGTAGTGTTGGTGATTACAAATGTAAATAAACTATAAGAATCTAGTTATAAAGAAAAAAATATATAAATAAAATTACAAATTGAAACAAATTATTGAGATTAAAAATTTAATTTAATCTTATTTTTATATAGTCTATTTGGAAGTATAAAAGAAGCACTAAATATTCATTTTATCTCATAATTTTTCATTCAACTAAAACTTATTATCCAATTAATCTTATAGTTTAAATTGTTTATGCTTTGTGAAATATATATTAAATAGTTATTTATACATCAAAATGAATATGACTATTATTTTTAAAAGCAAACAAGAGAAGAAGGGAGCAATTAAAGTTATCTCTTTATTTCTTTTCGTTTTTTTTTTTTGTAAAAATAATTTTAAAGGAGGATAACTAGTAGATACTTTCACATCTAGGGACAGAATATGAAATCGGTCTTTTTAAAAATTTAAAGTGATATTTAATCTTCACGTTTACAAGAAAATAAATATGTAAATGATAAGAAATCTATGAAAAAATCACTCTTCAAAAATTAGCTTCTACCTCCTGCTCCTTGATTCTTGAGTTCCAATCATCAATTCTTAGTTCTTAAATTATCTTTCCCTGCTGCGTTGCTGTTCATTCTTCATCATTTCCTATACTTTCAAAAGGATCATTAATTTTCTTACAAAATCTAGAACACATATATACATGGCAACACTTCCACACCCAAAATGTTTTATGAGGACATAGATATTCTAATTAATAGTTTTAAAAGATTACATCACTTATTTTAAAATACTGGTTTCACTGTCTTTTAACATTCTTTTTTATCAATTTATTGTGTCAGCCAATTAAAATCAATAATTTTAAAAACTTCTCAAAATATATAATTTATTTGATTCTTCATCACAATCAATTAATTGTTATCTTAATTCTTTAACCTAATCAAATTAATTATCATCCTAATTTTCCAATCCAATTCAATCAATAAATTATTGTCAATTATAATTTCTAAAATTAATTACCAGAAACTCAACATTGATAATAATAATATATCTGAAAATTTTTCATTTCTTGTTAATAAAATTTATATTTCAATTAGTTTAATGACTCTAAATTCAAAATAATTTTTAAAATAATACAAAAATATTTCTTTTTCATGTATAATTAAAAAATATTAATGTTTTATTACAATTATAAAACAAATATAAATTTAGTACAATTAAATGTAATTACTATTTTATTTTATAAATATGTTCAAATTATTTAATTACCGTCTAATTGAAAAATAGTTACAATAACTTTACCTTGGTCATAAAATATTATCTTTCTATTTATAATTAAAATATGAACATATTTTACTATAATTTTAAAATAAATAAAAATTTATTTTTATTTATAAATAGGTTTAAGTTACTTAATAATTAACTAATTAAAGTAAAATAATTACAAATATTGATCAATTAATCGAGACAAGCGAAGAGGATTAATTTAGTATGATTTTAAATAGTTAAGAAGAAAAATGGAGTTTGATGAAAAGTTAATACAGTATGATTTTATATAATTCACATGATCAGATAAATGAGCGGAATTTTTCATTAAATTTAAAGAAAACATATGATAGATTTAATGTTAAACTCTAAAGAATTGAAAACTTATATATATCATAGTGTTAAAAAACTTAAATCAAATCATTCATTTATTAAATAATTTATCTAATAATTAATTATTATTTACATATTTAAGATGTGATTATCTAAAATAATTAACAAAGTATTAAAATCTTAATCATATGCATACATGTGTATGTCTCTCTCTCTCTCTCTCTCTCTCTCTCTCTCTCTCTCTTTTCCCACTCATTGTTATCCAATAGGTCCTTGAATGAACAGAACCTTAAATGATAACAACTTTAGAAACTTGGGTCAATGGCGACAATGATTCATTATCTTATATTTGGAGCTTGAGTTCCACGAAATCCGTTGTACCTTTAAACCTACCAGCCAAAAGTTATATTCTCATGAGACATAATAGCTGATCAAGCAATTAAGCACCCATAAAAGTTACACTAAGTTGTCTCGAACAAAGTTAACGCATGTTTTAAAGACAAAATTTAACTAATTATAGGTTAAAAATATTATTTACACACATAAATTCTTCACATATTTTTTCACATGAAATATATGTTACAATTTGAAACAAATTGGATTTATGTATTCATGAAAAATCACACTTTATCTATTTGTAGTTTTGATTGAATTTAATTTATCCACATATAATATAAAGTGTCAAAAAAAATTAATTTATGATTTAAATCATTAATATTTTATCTATTTGTATAATTTTTCCTCTAAAATTAAAGGAATTATCACATACTTAAACTTTTATCATTTCCTTAGCTTGTCCACATGCGTTTTTTGCCGTTAAATACTCAATCCTCCTAGTATGTGACAATTTAGTTTTAGACAAAAAAAATTATATATATATATATAGAGACAAAATGTTTAAGAAATAAATCACAAATTCTTTTAGACACTTTAAGATTACAGGTGTGTAAATTAAAATAAGTTCATACCACATATAAATAAATTATATATTTTTTTATAGTTAAAAATAAATACGACAATATCTGGCCCTTATAAATTAGATTGCTCCGTTGTCGGAGATTCAAAAAGCATTCCTTAATCTCATATTTAAGTGTTTAATAAAGAAGAAAAGGACTTATTATTTGGTCTCAAAATGATCAAAAGGTACTTAAGCGTGGGATTACGAATTCCAATAGGTTTGGATTGGAAAAAGAGGAGGTGGAAGATAAAAGGGGAAGAGTCGCTTTAAATTTAAGTAATTTGGAAGGGAACTACGCATGCATGCATTACCATGAGGAGGCGAGGCAATGCTTTTAAAGATGTTTTGAATCTTTTTCTTGTTTTCTTTTGGACTTTCAATTTTCATCATTATTTCCAACAGAATTCTAACTTCCAACTTCTTGTCGGTTTTAGGCAAATCCACACTACATCAAATCACGTAAACAGCCCTTTTTGACTTAATCAAACACAAAGAATTATAAAATAATAACTATTAAAATAGAACAAAAAAAAATAAAAAAACATGAAATATTTTCTTAGAGTGCTTTCCCTTTTTTGATATAAAAGACACAAAGTCTATTAAAAAAAGAGAGAAAATTGAGTTTAAAAAAATTGAAATAATGATTTTAGCTTATGTCTACGCTTTAAGATTAAAACCGAGTGATGATTTTGTTGCAAAGTAATTTCATAGATATTTTAAAGCTTTTGGAAGAGGTCTTTTTTACTTTAAGAAGAATAATCCTTTTCAACATTTTAAATTGACTCAATTGATAAGATTTATTCTTTAATCATTTATATCGTTGTCAATTATTTTAAGAAGTTAGATAATTTGACATGCTTTCAAGGATGAAGCCTTATATAACTTAGGGGTGGCTTGGGGAAATTCAAAAAATTTTCCCACGATTTTATACTTTTTTTTAAATATTTTCATATATAACTCTTCAAAATTTAAAATATTTTCATTAAACTGTTCAATAAATTATATTTCAACATTTCCAAAGCAATTTTTTCTAATTTCATTCTTGTATATTCTAACCTTACAATAGATCGAACAATCTATTCTACTTTTAAATTTGTATCTTTTTTCTGAAAAAATTACTTATTTTTTTATATATCCCAAATAGCTTAACAAGAATGTGGAAGGATTTTCATCAGTCAATTGGTAGTTGGTGTAATGATTTTGGAGGTGCAAGTGTAGATAAAGAAAAAGCAAAGACATTTTGTTTTTATTCTATCCTCAAAGATATCCTAAACTTGGTTAGATATTTCTTCTTCTCTTCCATTTAAGTTTTGAGCTACAATATTAGATGACGATTGCAAGTTGCTCATGCATTAGAAACCTTGTGATAAATGAGTAGGGCCATTGGCATTTAACATATCTGAGTGTTGTGTTTTTGTTATATTAATTAATGAAACTCATCACTCCATTGAGACTCAACATCAAACACCTTATCATTGCAATGGCATCTATACTCCATTGGGTGTGCCATATCAAATATTTCATGTCTATTTGATAAGCATTTATTTATGCCCATGTCTCATCATGCATAAAATTAACTAATTATTATAAAATGAGAAAAAAAAATGATGGAGATTAAGGATTGCTTGACATTTTTAGAAGAATTTTAGAATGTGAACCTGTCCTTTCTTTTCTATTTTTTTTTACTCATTTTCCTATTTCAGATAGACTATAAATATGATTTATTAAACCAAATGAAAAATATTATATAATTAATTCTATTCAAAACTTGACTGTTTGAGAAATTGAATATTTTTATTGTAGAATTGTTGATTTAATTATTATAAAGTGATATTATTTTTATTTGAATTTCAAAATAAAAGTAACCTACGAAAAAATTCACTCACCTCTTGAGGGAGCGATGATTGACCTCTCCACTAAATTACTCATATTATATCCAAAATTCTAAGCCTTGTGCATATAATCTCCCAAAAATGTTTCCACTTTTTCTCTTCACTTATACCTAGCTAAAATTAAGGACAATAATTGACATGCAAAAGTAATGCATGCAAGAAAATCTTAAGCCAAAAGTGATATCAAATCTATTGCTAGTAGACCAGTCAAAATGAAGATAAAATTTTTTTGGGGTAAACAAGAATTTACAATTTATTGCTTTCATTTCATCAAAATTTTGATCTCATAATCAAAATTATACTATGAGTTTTTGATACTAAATATATTAATAGTAAAAAATATTAATGAGCATAATCATAATTTGGTTTTATTTATTAATTGCTATGATTACATTGTTTGGGATTGAGAGTCGGGGAGTGGGGAAAGGGATCTTAATTGAGTTTGGTTAAGTAGGTATGAGGAATCAAGTGAAAGATTGGTGTAAACCCTAATTGCCGGTTGTTAGCAAAAAAAAGTACAATGTGGGTTAACAGCAACAGAGACAGAAGCAAAGGCCTATATTTGAAAGAGGTCCCCTCCTCCAAGGCACCTTAGAGGGGTCATAGCAGCACGTGATGCTGCTTATACAATTCTTAATTTCTATGCTTCATTTTCTATGTGCCACTTGGCATGTCGTGTGCTTCGGGGAAACTGCATGTGACTTCAGGCCTCACACATTTGAAAGATTAGCCTTCACTCACGTAGTTGTGTCCCTAACAAGGATGAAATACACAATTAAATATCGAGCTCAAAGATTGCCTTGTGTTTTCCGTCAGATTTTGCTTGGTCCTTCTTACAACAATCACTTGTCACTCTTCATGATACACTCACTCACACTCACTCACACACATTTACACTCTCTTTGTGTATATTTCTTTAATAAAAAAAAAAGTTACTTTAACAATTGAGAATAGATATTTAAACTATTATAAACAGATTGTAAAAAAAAAAAAAGAAAAAAAAAACTTGAAGTACTTGTAAATTTTTTTACGATGAGAGTAGATGTATGATTTGTCTTTCACTAAAATAGACATAAAAATTAATTAAAATAAACTTTAATTAATTTGAATATCTCATCTCATATTTGGTAGAAAAGAACCTTATAATTTTATAAAATTAAAAAATCTTATTGACAGCTACTTATATTCTAAGTTGTTAGTTTGGTTTTTGTTTTTTCTTAGTTAAGGATAAAGATAGCGATTTAATAGTGATTATACATCGTAAGGACATTAATGTCATAATGAAGCATAAATTCAGATCCAAGTCAATGATCAACTTTCCTCCCAACTTGAGAATTGACCAATCATTGCATGCCATGTCAGCTCTCTTGGAAGCAAAGTAGTTTGACTCATAGCCCTCAAACATAGGAGAGATGAGTGCTGAAGCCTGTAGTCTATCAGAGCAAAACAACGTGGAGCTTTATGATTAGTGGAGGAAATTTAGACTGAGTCCTCTGAATTAGAGAGGATCCTTCCCCTAATGATCACATGGTCCTGCTTATAGAGACATGTACATGAAGGCCCACTTTGTTAGCTTAAAAACAAACACTCTCCGCTTAGCCCACTTGAGTTCAAACCCCAACTTGGGAACACACGCACACAGAAAGAAGAAAATTGGTAGTTGCACATGTTATTTCTTTGCATATTTTTAAACCAATGTATATCATACCATTTGAATTAAACTAATCCTGGATTATTTATATCATGTTATTAGAAGTAAAATCAATTTCATTAAGATAAATAAATTTAAATGTTCATTTAAAAGGTGTGTGCATCATACACATATCTTTTTTTCTTAAATGATGATATTGTCAATTGAGAAAATTAAAATCCAAACTTGGCATACTTTATTTATATAATAATTTATATACATAAATAATTAAAAATATAATAAAAAATAATATGCACAAATAGTAAATGATGTACAATCCAATACACACTTTCTCTCTCACCATTGAGACATGAACCCTAGTCCCACTGTTTTCTTTGCATCCAACATCGCTGTCTTTGCCATCGTACTCTCTTTTTTTCCTCTCTCTCTCTCTCTCTCTCTTTCTCTTTCTCACTCATTCACACCTTCCTTTGTGGTCCTTTCCTCTCTTTATATCTCCATTATCACTTTCTCCATTTCTTCATACCATACCTAGCGTAATTAGCTACCTTATTTCTGTCACACCACTCATTCTCTTCTTACTCTGGTTCATTCATATATATATATAGTTTTGCATCTTCCTTGGTTCATTATTATATTATATTAAACTGAACTGAGAAGCAAGAGACAAGTAGAACAGAAACTAAGCTCTCCAGCAGATATATAATGTCAAGCAGAAGGTCGAGGCAGCAGTCAGGTTCTACAGGAATCTCCGATGACCAAATCATCCAACTTGTTTCAAAGCTGCGTCAACTTGTTCCTGAGATTCGCGATAGGCGCTCTGACAAGGTTTTTCAAATTACCTTCTCTCTCTCCTTCACATTGTAATACTATTCTACACTTTTCATCTTAGCTTCTTAATCAGTCCAATGCTTCATTTACATAGTATCACACTTGCATTATCCCAACACAAATTTGCAATAATTGCAATGTCACTGTAATAGCAATTACAGTCATAATTTAAAATCTTGCTTACTTGTTTTCATTTATAATCTTTCTAATAATCATGTATCACCTATATAATCTGATTCAGATGGAGTCAGTTTAACTTAGAATTTTTCATATTAAGATGAGTTTTTTTGGCTCTAGTTTTTACAATTAATATAGTTTCATATAGCCTGGGAATAACTGAAGCACACACAAAATAGAGTCATCCAAAAAAGAGAAGACAATGTTGCGGGGGAGAGTGTATTTTGGATATATTGGAATAAACTAACATGGCTGCATATTGCTTGCGACAAATGGAAGACTATATTATAAGAAAAGATAAGGCTTACGGGTTTATAGGATAGGGAAATTGACCCAGATGTTAAGGACGTATTTCCAAGAAATTCCATAATTATATACAGATCTCCATGGAGGTCAAAGGTTCACATTTGACTAGTATATATCTATACTCTATGCAGTTCAAAAATAGAAAAATATATATAAAAAATAAAGTTAACATAAAAAGTAACGCAGACCCCAAAAAAGAAAAAGTCCTAAAGAAAGATTTGTACCTTAACAGTGAAGTGACTTGGACCAGTTAGTGAAAACTTCCGGCATGGTCTACAGTAAACAGCATTGGGAAGTGTATACATATATGTATATAACATTACATATCTTATGACATTTCTTTGTATTATATCTAACTTTTCTTGACCTTAAGTGAGCTAACTTAGATATTTACTTGATTTTGAAGGTATCAGCTTCTAAGGTCCTACAAGAGACCTGCAACTACATCCGAAGCTTACACAGAGAAGTGGATGATTTAAGTGAGAGACTGTCTCAGTTGTTGGCCACAATTGATGCTGATAGTGCTGAAGCTTCCATCATTAGGAGCCTAATCAACCAATAAACAAGCATCTTATATTTTATTAATCAATATTATATTATATTATATATAAGAGTGTACTTCATTAGGTGGGCAAGCTGGCTAAAGTGCATGCAGTTTGAGGTGTGTAGGGCACTTTGTAAGAAAGGTTTTACAATAAAATTAAGGACTTCTATTTAGCTATATATATATGCCTCTTCTACATATAGATGGGCAAAATGTAGTTCTTAATTTATTAAGGTTTTTAGTACTGTACTTTAATCACTTTTGAGTTATGTAGAGCTTTTATGTTGTCAGGATTGTAAGAGACAAATATTTGATGCAAATTATATAATTATTTATAGATTTCTTCATGTATACATCAATATCGGTCAATAGATGTCTTACATTAATATAAAATATGATTGCGATCACGATAAAAAATTAAAAAATTAATTGACACAAATTGAATTTAATCTGAAATATAATGTTTATTATAGTTTTAATATTAATAAAGTTGGCAATTAAATATTGATATGTATTAAGGACATGTTATTTTTCGAGATTTTGTCGGTAAAGTTGGGTTCAAGTTTCCCTAATGTCAATAAAAGAGGAGGACTGAAAGTGTTTGACATGAAAGTGATTTGATGAAATGTTGGAGGATTGTTTTATAATACAGAGATGATCCTATTTTAGTATCCAGAAAGAGACAAGTAATTAAGACAGATAGCTACGGAAAGTGTGTAACTTCGTCGGTAAAAAAGGTGAAAAGTTTTTGTAGTTTTGTGGCTATACGAGGAAAAGTGCCATAATTTCTTGCTTACTATATTGTAACAAATTAGGATTTAGAAAGTTTTTTATTTCTTTTATTGCTAATTGATGGTGGCGTAATTATAGGGACTTACTCGAGGAAATTCAAATCTCTGATCTTTTAGAAAAGCTTAAAAGCATACAGTAGTTTGCGAAAAAGCAAGAAGCATACTCAAACAGCATCATGCTATTAAAATGGATTAATGCAAGTTAATCAAATTGTCAGCATCTTCAATGATATAATAACATCTAATATTATCTTAGAATTTTTCACTTTTTAATGTCCTAGGATTGAATCCTCTTGGGTGTTCAAAAGATTGATCTGGCAGTGCAGTGCAGTGTAGCTGACTCTCTAATTGTAAAGTGAGCTTCACTATCATAAATTTAAAATCTAGGGGACAAAAAGGTGCAATTGTTGAAGTCGTGGATGTTCAGGTTTATTCGGCTTCAAACAGTACCGTATCTAATTGCAATAATTAAAAAAAAGAAATGAAGAGAAAATTTTTCTACACTTGTTAAGGGTGTGTTTTGAATAAATGTTTCAAAAATCGGATCGGATAATAAATCTAAAAAGCTATGAATTGATTAATTAAATTGATTAAATTAATTATTGAATTGTATTATATCATAAATAAGAGTTTATTAAAATATTATATAATAATTAATTTACTTGGTAATTATGAACCCATAATTTTTAAAAAAATTAAAAGATTAAAAAAATGAAATAAATTATTGATTTTTTAGTCATGTAGATGTTAATTTTTATAATTAATTTTGGGTTACATATAAATTTATTGGATTAAATAAAAAAGTCTACAAATTAAAAAAATTGATTGGTCTATAAGTACTGAACGTCAAAATAAAATTATGGAGAGGCTCATGTCCTTGCCTAGCATGAAACACCAAAAGAAAAACAAGAGTAGAGAGAGAGGAGTACAAGAGGGTTGGGGAGGATAAGAGAAAACAAATCAGGAAAATACAGGGACAAGATGTGAACTCCTTCAGTTAGTAGAATTTTGTAAACTGGACTTACTGAGAAGCAACTAATTTTAGAAGATGTCCCAGGTGGTAGTTCATCTGGATTGGCATAGAATGCTTCCGAATGGAACAAATTAATTCACTGAAAGGTCAAAATTTTAATACTAGGAATTGGTTGACCTTTTGGGAAAAGTATACCATTTGATCCTAAGCAAATTGGACCTTCATCTGATGAAAGATGAATGGAAAAAGGAATTGAATCTTTTTACCACATGCTTGCATTTATATATTAATAAAAATCAATCCGACACAAAAAATTATTAGAGAGAATAAAATTTATATATTAGAAAGAAGAAAATTATAAATAAATCCATTAAATTTAAAGTTTGAGGAACTTATCTGGATCAATATACTGTTGTAGTTCCTGTGCAGTGTTCAATCATGCGGAAGGAATACGAATTCATCCCTTGAGAACCTTTTTACTTTATTTTATATTTGGAAAAAATGTGGAGGGAGAGAACAAAGAGAGAGAGAAGA
The DNA here is from genome assembly GCA_026873985.1 of Saraca asoca. Lineage (NCBI taxonomy): Eukaryota > Viridiplantae > Streptophyta > Magnoliopsida > Fabales > Fabaceae > Saraca > Saraca asoca. The sequence continues at coordinate 516 of JANHAO010008925.1, read as the reverse complement.
CATTAGAAAATGTTAGAACCCTAATTTCTGAGTTCTGCTATTCTTTTATGGAGTTTCTTGGGTTGGACTTACTAATAACCTATGTGAGGATCTATGGGCGGACTGGGCCTAATGGCCAATTTCCAACATCTCTTACTCACACATAGGGGGTTCACACTCTCTCTCGAGAAACAAAGTAATTCATACAGGCAAACAAAGAATGTGACTGGTTATATTGTGAGAGCAATAATGGCTATACAACTGTTAGGAAGATATTACCGCTCTTTTAATTATTGTAATTAAATAGAGCAAGTATGACTGTACCCTAGATCATCATATCATATTTAGTGTCTCTTAGATTTCTTTTGTAATATTTCAAATGACTTTGTATTTATATCTATATTTCCTCTTTGAAATATAATTGGCCGGCCTTATGAATACAAAATGAATAAGAACCCAGATGATCTTCCTTTTGCTATAACCCTTGCATTTTGAATCTTTCACTTTTTTGAAAAAGTTTCCTTAAACCGCATCATT